>JAOXYD010223965.1:0-18693 GCA_028565735.1 Pinacopodium congolense
TGTAATAGTAGTTCCATCTGGAATCTATATTATGATAATCTTTTGACTTTCAACACAACTAATGCACCCTTTGTGCCCTTACTTTGCCTTCATCTTCAACGGACCTTCTACCTCCTTACCAATTCTTAAGGAAATGGCATAAGCATCTTCTCTTAAGTTCCTCTCAAGCTAACTAGGTAGTCTTGTCAAGTTCTGGGTTTGCAACTTTCACACTGCATCTGCAAGCTAACTCACCGGATTCTACAAGTTTTTTAAGCTGCTCCTCACTTTAGAATCAAATAGTTTCGATAGCTAAGCTTGGAACAATTTCTTCTAAAGACATACCTTTAGCTTGTTGTGGTGGCTGCGGAGGTGGGGTTCTCTATTGAAACTATAGTTGACCCTAGTAAAAATTTTGTGTTGCATGGAACCCTTGTTACTACTACTACTGATTTAGAGAATGTTGCATATTAGGGCTACTTAATTATCATGGATTCTTATACCTAACGTTAGGGCGATCCTTCCACCCCAGATTGTAAGTAGGAGCAAAAGGATCATACCTTCACTTTTATCCCTAAAACCCTCCAATCATATTGACCTACTGTTCATCCTACAATGAAGGACAAGCATCAGTAGAATGAACAGGATGCTAAATTGATAAACATCTTGGTGGGTCCTATTGCGTTGGTTAGGTGGCTTTAAAAAAGCGGGTGATTTTGAAGTGATTTTACTTTAAAAACCAATAGATTTTTAAGGCAAGTGCACTTATCACAAAAGTAATAAAGTGGAGTAATATTTCAGACTTTGAGTGTTGATCTCATAAGGAAAAAGTTGTTTAATTACTAGGTTGATCGAATTACAATTATTTTGAAAAAATTTAGAGAATTTTATTAAAAATTGGAAAAGACTTAAACTTGACTATTTTGGCTTAAACACTTAAAAAATGAATTTTAATTGCTTCTGAAAAATTTTGAAAATTACTAAATGTGTAAATCAGCTATGGATTAAATGATTGATGACTTAATTGAGTTTTAAAAAAAGTTTAAAGTCTGATTAAAGTCCTTCACAAAATCAAAACGAAGATATGGTTAAGACTTTGCTTTTTCTCCATTTAATCTTGTCTAAAGTTTGGTTATGCTTTAAAATCAAGTAAATGGGCTTTAATTTCAAGAAGGTGAGTTTTGGAAAATTAATTCAAGAACTCCAACTTTCACAAAAAAATCTAAGTTTGGTCATGCAAGGATTAATTCGTGTTGTTTATTGATTTTTCAAACAGTTTAAGATGATTTCTCATGTTTAAACTATCTTAAACACTAATCTTAAGTGGTCAGCTTAAAATTGGTTCTTTCATATTTTCAATAAGCAAAATACAGAAATTTAAACATGCATTAAAAATCTTTCAAATCATCAAAACATCAATCCATAGCAACAGAAACAATTAGCCACACATTTGAATCAAAACATACAAGACATGCATCTTAAACCATATACTTAAATAAATCTACAAATATAAGCTGAATAAAGTAGTTTAGAAGTTATAAAACATGTTTAGAAAGCTTCTGGGCAAGTCTTGAACTTCTTAACTTGATTTGAACATCAACACAACTTCTGAATCCATAAGATCTAGCAAGAAAATCAAAGAACATTTAGAAGCTTTGGGGATAGCAAATACTATTAGATACTATTTAAACTATAGAGATAATAAGGGAAACAAGTTATACCAATCTACTGTATTAGTTCTTGACTAGTTCTAATTTTTAGAAATATATTTTGAAATCTAATCATGATGATGATGATGATGATGATGATGTAATGGAGTTCCAATTAGGAGATAAGCATTTTTTCAACATCTTATCGGGATTTTATGGTTTCTTTAAGAGTGATAGATATAGAAGAGAGAAACTTTCCATATATTAGGGAGGCTTATATTGGTTTTAATAATAACATGAAAGCCTTTAGGTTTTGGAAGTAGATAGAAGAGGATTAGTATTTAACAAGTGTCAACAAGAGCACAAAGATGAAAATAGTAGAACTTAGGTTATTTCATAGATTGATTGCCTATATTATTAGTGGTAGGCAAGAGAGCTCCAAAGTTGTTAACTAAGAAGACTTGATACGATTATGGTATATGGTACACATGTAATGGTCAAATATTGGGATGTTCTGGCACATTATTTCAGCCATTATAACAAAAGTAATAGAGGTTCACTCAAAGGATTCTCGTACATTATGAGGATGGTGACTAACTTGGGGACTAGGTTAAGTTGTTTAGATCTAGGCCAACTAATTAACATAGAGCCACTAAATGCTTTGATTTTATTTAGGATGGGATTTGTAACTAGAGTTAATGATGATCTAATGCTTAAAGGAGCTTAATCACCATCTGAGGCCTAACCAGCCATTAAAAAAGAAATGAAGGATGACAAGGATATTGGCATAAGAACCAGCACTAGTGACGAATCCTAGATGTATGCTTAGATTAGTCAAATTAGTGCTCGCATGGATGTTATTCATGTTAAGCTTTCATTATTCATCTTTGGGTACCATGATGACTAGTGACAATTGTAGGATAGATGGGAGGTACACCATAAAGTGCAACAAGCTAGGTGGGAGGATCAATAGATGTAATAGAAGGCCAGATGGAAGGCGTAACAAGTTATATGGAGAGTTTTTATGCACTATCATCACTAGCATCCACCTCCAATAAATGATGCTTGACTGTCTATTGGCTTAATTTAGCAATTGAGTTTATTTTTATTTCATTTTCCTTTTTCCTTATATCTATATTAATTTTTTTTCATTTTATTATTTATGTTTAAACTTTTGAATTATGTAGGATTTCTTTTTATTTACCTTTTTATTTCATTTTCATTTTATGTTATGAAATGAAATTGTCTCAACCTTACCAACATATAAAGGTTAATTTTTAGGGAACTATTATTCTTCTTTCTCCCATACTTATCATGGTTTTTGGCTTTCTACACCTCAAACTGAGGACAATTTAATGGGGGAGGGGGTAAATAAGCTATTTTTTTCGTATGATACACACTTGAATTATTGGGAGTTTAAGGGTGATTATTTTAGATATCTCACTTCGAACTCTTGATTACTTCCTCACTTCTAATTCTTTATTTTTTAATTTTGTGTAAATTGCATGTGTTTGGTGACTCTTTTGTTCAATGTTAGGTCTCCAGGGATAGTTTATATGGATTATTATGCAAATTTGAAACAGGGTATTTAATTTAATGTTTAAAAGTTGAAAAAATGCATGTTAGATAAATGATAATTTTTTTCACTCTATTGGCTTCGCATCAATAAAAAAATTGAAGTTAATTAGTAGTGCTAGTGCTAGTTGTCATTAGAGAAGGTGATCTAGTTAAGTAATTAGAGGTATTCTTGACACATTGCTTACCTTTGGGTTAAAAGGCTAGCTAACTTCTCAAATAAACTTCTAAGAGTATCCTAGTTGAGTAATCAAGGGAATTTATGATAAAGTACTTGTCTTTGGGTCAAAAGACTAAGTGATCTCTAAATCAAATTTCAGATACATTAATTTAAATTGGAATAATTTTGTGTGATGATTTATATCAAATTACTTGGATGCCTAATATTGTCCATAAGGGGTTGCTATTACTAACTATGTGTTTATATGTGAAACAAGCTTTTCTCCTGTGAAGTTTGGATATATGAGTTATATCAAATACATTTATTTGCAGTTTTTTGTACTCATTTAGCTTCCAATTTCTTTTGGAATTGTTTTAAGGGAGCGTCTAAGTAGTTGTTTGAGGTTAAAGAATGGTTCAAGTGTGAGGGTATTTGATAGTAATCTTCTAATCCATATTTTAGGCATGTTTTGATAGTTAAAATCCTAGGTTTGAGGCAACTTTCAAGGGAATTATATGCCTATTTTTATTAAACGATGAATGTGGTATTACTCGCATTGAATTCTATAAAATGAATATTTCTGTATGTATTGGTGAACATATTTATTCATGGAAGGAGTTGGACGATTTGTGGAATTGAAAAGATGAAGAATCACGACTTTCTAGTTTCATGCTCTACCCCATGGCTATGACCTAAGTCATGGAATTTTCTAGCTAAAAGAGTAAAAGAGGAAGTTGTCAAGTGTAGTCCATGGAAAAGGTCACTGTCCCACAAGAAATCCCATGATCTTGACTTTGGTCGGGGATAGTCAGGCCCCATCTCCTATGTAAGCTTATCCTTAGGTTTTTTCAATAACTATTCATCTTTTCGAGATCTAAAGCTACTATCAAGAGACCAAGTGTCAATTCTAAACAATTTTTACTAATTTTTAGAGCAAATTAAGGAGGATAATTCAAGAGATTAATTAAGGATTAAGAGACTAAGATAGCTTTTAGCAACCCTCATTAAAGATTCAAGCATCAAGAACATCATAAAGATGAGTTTTTTCCCTAATCATTTATCTTCTTTTATTGTTTTTGTATTCTTTTTATATTATTATAAACTAAATTTTCATAGGATCTAGATGGGATGAACTCTAATATTTAGTGTTTATTTTTTTCTTGATTTATTGTATGAATTTTTAGATTTTATCATAGGTTTTTTTTTGCTATTTTGTATTAGAGTTGAGACCTTTACAATGCAATTTTAATTCCATTATTTGATTTCATATATCTAGATTGAGAGATCATTTATACGAATATATCAATCCAAAGGTAAAGAGGCTTGGATGGGGTGTTAAAGATAGATTTACATAATTCTTTTGAGTTATATTCAAACCTAATTAAATAATAGAATTGCACCCTATAAAAGTTCATAATAATATAAATAGTATAAGTGGACCTAATGCATCACCAAAGTCACATATACCAAAATTGGTGCTTGTTTGGGCTTCTCTTGTTCTTCTCCTGATGCATTCTTAATGGCTTTTCATATGACTATAACAATTGGTATGGAACTTCATAACATGATGCTCTAAGTCTTTAAATTGATCCTACATCTCTTCTAACTTCAAAAGTGCTTCAAAATGTTTACCAAATTTCTGAACAACATGAATAGTCATCCACAATAACTTAAGCAACATCTTATTAAAAAATTACTCAAATGCATCCCTTAATCATATGGAATGACCTATTAAGCCTAAGATAATCATTATGAATCATTTCAAAAAAATTTATAATTAAGGTGCTATCAAATACCAATACACTTAAATTGTTGCTTGTCCTCAAGTAATGAATTAAACATTTACTTAAAACAAAAGGGATCAGGAGTCGAAAGTTAATTGAGTAAAGTAAATAAATATCATATCATAATTTTTTAACGAAAAACACTTTGATATCAGACATAATCACACTCTTAGTAAATGGGTAACCTTTAATGAACAATTTCAAGCATCTAAATAGCTTCATGTGGATCATTATGCAAACGTGTTTAAGGATATAATAATAAACACAAAGTATAACTTAAGTTTCAAATTGGAGAAATTTTTTAGCATTTCACCATGCCTTTCGTCACGAGGGAAATTTTTTTTTCATTAATTTCTCTCCATTACTCAACTTAGTTACCCTTTTTGGCTTTTTTGCAATGCCATCTAGTCTTTTAATACATAGGTGAACAATTTATTGTGAAC
Organism: Pinacopodium congolense; assembly: GCA_028565735.1. Taxonomy (NCBI): domain Eukaryota; kingdom Viridiplantae; phylum Streptophyta; class Magnoliopsida; order Malpighiales; family Erythroxylaceae; genus Pinacopodium; species Pinacopodium congolense. Next base: position 5,591 of record JAOXYD010223965.1, read on the forward strand.
ACCTATGATTATTCAACTAGCTCACAATTGCAAATGGCTACTAGCTCTACTCATGAACTTTTAACCTTTTATTGGTATAAAGCCAGTGAAATGAATGTTTTTGCTCACTTTATTTAAGTACATATAAACTTGTCATTCATTAAATTAAAAATTTCCATAAGCAACAACATTAAAGACTTGATACTATACATCAAGGTCATCTAAAACATGTGCAATCACTCAAACAAAACAAAAAACAATTTTGGCGTCAAATTTGGGTTAGAAATCATTTAAGAATTTCTTAATACTCATAAATTAAAAAGCATCGATTGGATTAAAATACCACATTTAACAATCAAATCTTAATTTCAATCATTCGAAGATAAGATATTCAAGTCATTCCTATTAGACTCACAACAATTCAAGTGTGTGAACAAGTGAAAAAAATATGCTCAAGTTCATCTTATCCATACTACTTAATTCCAAATTCCCTCAATTTAGAGGATGAAAATAAATAATATGCATGAAGGGTAAAAGAGGAAAGGAGAATAAGATTCCTCTAAAAATTGAAGTATACTTGTAGGCATGGCTTAAGAGAGTTTGTTCCATTCCATATGACCTAAAGGCTTTGGAGAAAGGAGGTATATAAGCTTTTTCCATCCACAAGATCTACAATCCATAAGATTCAAAACGAAGCATGTATTTGATTTATTAATATCAAGAAATCCTAAAAGACAATAATAAAATATAATTTAAAATAAAAAGAAAAAGAACTAATATTCACATGAACTTAACAAAATCCTAAATAAGAACATAACATGCTAATTTAAGGTGGTTAGCTTGACTATACTTAGTTTTACTTTAAGAAACAAGAAAGATGAAACAGATTACTTCCTTTCCTTTTAGTGGCAATTATCCAAGGTATAACTTATTATGATGCTTGTTTTCCTGAAACACTTTTTCTTTAGAGGTTTCCAACTATAGAGCATCCTATTTGTAAAATTGGGCAATTTTAAATGGTCTTCATCACTAAGACTCGAGTTTACTTTAAACTTACTCTAATTCTCCTCTTTCTTGTCTTAACTACCTTCTCCTCTGGTTCTAAAGTCAAGGTTTAGGAATAATAATGGGTAGTGTTTTTCTCTCACCTAAGAAGGCATATCGTAAGTGTTGAAGTAAGGGTTTTAACTTAAGTATTAGTGGTTTCACAAAGGAGAATGGAATTGGGGATCCGTTCTTCCTAAAGGTTCCCATTTTGGATTCTCACTCAACTCCTCCCCCTTATCAACATCTTCATCTTCTTTCACATCCACTTCTTCATTATGATTAACCTCTTGTTACTTCACACATTAATTAATCACATCTATCTTCATATAAGCACTACCCTCCTTTCGATTCTTTAATGTCTTGCTCATATTAAATTTCACTTACTAATCACCAATCCTAAGGACTAACTTCTCTTCTCTTTATGTACATTCACTAATTCTTTTCTGGTGCTCATAAATAGCCTGTCAATAATTAATGTCCACTTCAATAGGCACGTCTTCTACCACACTGACTGGTTTCTTAATTGACTGATCTACTAACTGTATTAGTATGAATATTGGCTTCACATCTCCTAGTTACAATTTATTAAAAATTGAAAAAGGCACAAGATTAATGCTTGAACCTAAGCCATATAAGCATTTATAAAATTTAAGATTACCAACTACACAAGAGATAATAAAACTCCTTGTATCTTGAAATTTTGAGGGCATGATGCTAGTAATGATGGATTGGCAACTTTATGATAAATATATTATTTGATTATCCCTTAAAGTATGTTTGTTATTCAAAATGTCTTTGAAGAACTTTGCGCACTTAGGTATGTTATCCAAAGCCTCCACCAAAGATAGGTTGATTTACAACTTTTCAACTTCTCTAGAAATTTTGCAAATTAAGCATCCTCTAGTTCTACTTAAACCTTTATGGGAATGGAATATTTGGAATGTATGGTGGTGGCGGCGCATATGGCTTTGCTTCCTTCTCCTCCTCTTACTTTTTTAAGAGCTCTTTTTTGTAGGGCTCGACCTTCTTCTTAGCTAGTTCTTTTAGTTCCTTCCCATTTATAACTTTTATGGCCTTCAGTTTCTCCCTTAGCTTGGACTTTATGTTGCTTGGGAGACTCCCTACACTTCTAGTTGACAATGAATTAGCTAGCTGCCCAACTTAAATCTCCAAATTATGGATGAAATCTTATAACTCTCATCATGGATTATAAATTTGAAATGTAATACATCCATTTCTTTGTCCATCTTTGATTCTAATGCTCCAAACCTATTTTGCTAAAATCCTGGAAGTCCTTAAGTTCTCATATGGCTACTTATATTATTAGTCTAAGAAAAAATTAGATGCTTTTTCCACCTAGGATTATAGGTATTAGAGTAGGGATTGCTACCTCCTTAATATTGAGCTCCCGTGTCATTCACTTTCTCTATATTATTGCTCTCCATTAAGAAACAATCTATTGTCACATGGTTTTCTTCACCATACAACACACACCAATGATGTATTTCCCTCCCTAGATTTTAAAAAGAGGCTTAGAAGCTTTTTAATTGCTTAGCAAGTGCTGACATCTAAGCAAGTAGAGCAGTCATTGAATCTATGGCAATAAAACCCTTCTACTTCTTCAGAGGTTGTTGCCTACTCCTTTTCATTATATATAGGAAGTTATTATTTACCATCTTTTCTAGTAGATCATGAGTTGCATCTATTGTCTTTTGCATCAGGGATGCCTTAGCTACTGCATCTATTATGCCTCTTATTTGTGTGTTAAATCTATTATAAAATGTTTATGGTAGAGATTCCCTTAGTAGATTATAGGTGGGGTAACTCATTTGAAGTTCTTTGAACCTTTCCCATGCCTCATATAAAGACTCACATTCACTCTGCTAAAAATTTATTATCTCCTTGATGATTTTAGCGGTTTTCGTTAGTTAAAAATACTGGGCTAAAAAGGCCTACACTAGTTGATCATATGTTTTAATGTTCTTTGCATTCAAAGAGTTTAACCAAGTCTTGGTTCAATCCTTCAAGGTAAATGTGAATAGCCCTATCTTCGTGATTTCTTCTAATAGGCCATTATATCTAATTGTATTGTAGATTTCAAAGAAGTTTGTTAGGTAAGCATTAGGATCTTCATTGGCCTATATCAAGCTTCTTGTAATACCCTACTAATTGACATTAAATATATGCCTCATAAATTCCATTAGAGTTCTCTGATGCTTGCATTGATTCCTTTCTTCAGCAATTGTTTTTTTAATAGATTCTTGGAGCTTCACTCTTCGAAGTCTTTTTTCTGCTTGGTGACGTCTAAAATTTTAGTGTCCTCTAGCTTACTTGAGCTCTTAGTTACTCTTGTATTCATGCACCTACAATCACACAAGAAAAGTGTCAAAAATCCTTAAATCAAAAGAATTCAAATTGAATAAGATGCTAAAATCATAATTTTTAACAGTAATGTCAAAAACTTATTCACTAGTTTTCACTGCATTTCAAATATATAGATTGTAATTTATAGTATAACAGATATTGATCCCATGAGGGTTTAATATAGAAACCTAACAATCTAAACTGCACTTTATTTAAGGTAAGCCTAAATTATAGAAACTGAAAATTAAACTAAGGGATAGTTTGGTTTAACTTTTAGTTTTCATTTTCTATTTTTATTTTTGTGCATTTTCTTCAGTTTTTGTGTGTTATTAAGGTTTTTGTGTTGTATTTTTTTTTCATGTTTTTGTACTGTATTAGTATGTTATTTTTTAAAATATTTTTTCTATTTTTTAAAACTTTTATGTTTAAAAAAATAAAAACCAAAAGTGAAACTAAACATGCTCTAAACTAACAAGTTCAATGAATTAAACCTTAGATTAAAGCAAAACAAGTAAGTTACTTAATGATGGAGACTTAGGGATTATTGTATCTTTGTTTATCTTCATTTTACCTTATTGATTTAATTGTGTTTGATCCTAAATATCCAATAGTTTGATTACCTTCTCTCAAGATCTAATTAGATAATCTCAATTGAAATACTTACAAGCTAAATTACAATCTCTCATTTCACAACACTACTCCTAAATGTGCAATTAGATTTGAAACAATCCTAAGAACAATTAACGAGCAACTAGGGCAAGTCTCTATAATGACTTGGAGATTTGTTCCTCCATCTTCTTCTCCTCTTTGACAGCTTTTCCAACTTTCATCTCTTCTTGGTCTTTTTACTATAACTTCTACACACCTCCACTAGTCATGAAATTTGATATGCAGGTTTTTCACATGATATTATTGCACCCCATAAAATTTCATAACAACCTAATTAGTATAAGTGGAACTAATGCATCACCGAAGTCATCTATACCAAAACTAGTGCTTGTTCAGGCTTCTCTTGTTCTTCTCTTGATGCATTCTTAATGGCTTGTCATATGATTTTAAAAATTAGTGTAGAACTTCAAAACATGATGCTCTAAGTCCTTAAATTGATCTTATATCTCTTATAGCTGAAAAAGTGCTTCAAAAAGTTCTGCATAACATGAATAATCATCCACAATAACTTAAGCAACATATTATTCAAGAGTTATTCAAATGTGCACCCAAATCATATGGAATTACCTCTTAAGCCTAAGATAATCATTATGAATAATGCTTAAAAGATGTATAATTAAGGTACTATTAGATTATGGACGATAGGAGTTATATTACTCAAGAGAGATTATAATTCAATTTATGAATTCTATAGTCTAAGTGAATTTGGGTATAACAGTAAATAAAGATAAAAAATTAACACATTAATGTCTTAAAGGGATTCATCTTCTGCTTCTTGGCTTTATTATTCACATACTTAATCTAGCAATTTTATTTAGAATTGTTTAGTTAGTTGTTTTGTATACTTTTAGTTAATTATTAAATCAATCATTAAACTTGGATCGATTAGCTAATGTGGAGATCAAAAGTACTAATAGCCATACAATCCTTGAGGGATAACATCTAGATTCACATAACCTATACGATAGAGACATAAATGCTCTAGCCTATTAGGTCTTAGTATTGTTTAATTTAAGATTCATGATTTTATTTATTTTAAAACTTAAATGATTGTACATCAATCATGCTTTCTAACTTTACTATTAGTGAATTTTAACAAGGAATTCTTAAGATTTCTATCTATTTTCATAGAAAGCATTATATTCTCTTAATTTTTGCTCATTATCATTCTTTGCATTCTTAGAATCTATAATGTCAAGCAATTAATTTTTCAACTTCTCATTTTATAATGTGTATGCATTTAAAATTTTCAACGTTTCCTTATATTTAGAGAATATTTTTTCTTTTTTAAAATCATAGTTTAAGCAATTAACTAATTCATCATAAGTTAACTAATCAATACAATCATCATCATCATCATTAGAATTCGAACAAGAAAGTGCCTTATCATCATTATTACAAAAATTTAACTAAGAGGGTACCTTATCATCATTGTTACAAAAATTTAACTAAGAGGGTACCTTATCATCATTGTCTATGAAGCAGATGTGAGCAGCTTCTTTCTTAAAATACTCACTCTCCTATTTAATAATTTGGTTGTGCCTTTATGCGTAATCTCCAATGTGCACCAAATCTCATTTTCATACATAGAAGCTTTATTGAAATCATCCCTAATCAATCCTTAAAATAAAATATGTATAACATTACTATTAGGAGAAATAATTCTCTCATTCCTTCATCACTCATTTTCATTGTTAAGTACTTTAATCTCTGTATTAACTAAAACTATTGTTTTTGTTGGAATATAAAGGTCACGTACTAAAATTTCCTAAAAATTAACTTCTATAAAAAAAAGGAAGTGATTTATCCTAATTTCCCAATACCTATAATTCTTACTTTCAAATAAGGGGGTTCTACCTATGCTTTCCCTATTAAAAAGTTCCATTACGACCTTCTACTGAATATTTTGTTAGAAATAAGACTATGCAAGTCCTAACTTTGATATCATTTGTTGGTCCTTATATGCACAAAGACTAAACATTCATGCATAATGTATGATTTGAAGCCATAACCAGCTTAAGGGAATCAAGATAAGAATTACAATAAAAATTACAAAATATAGCCTATTTAAATTTCTATCTTGATCTTCAACGTTCTCTTTTATTCTTAAATTCTATTTAAGCTCCAACGGGTTCACATTATTTCTCTTAATATCTTTTCCTTAAACCTATATTTTCAAAACATCAAATATAATAAACCCATTAGTAAAGAGATTGTTTTGTCATCATTAGAACCTAAGTGGAACATCCCTTGCTTCAACACATCTTATTAAGCATCACTTATGATTTGATTTAGAGGATGATTCTTCTTGAATTTCCATTCTCCTAGTAACTCCTCATACTCATTATCTCCCTCACCTGGTTCAATAATATGGTAGCTTAGTTCATATGATGTACCCTAGTGATTCATTCTTGTTTTGTTTAAAGGCCAATTTCTCCAAATATTTAGATAAACCTACATCATCTTCAGGATTTTTTTCAATATCAATAGGTTTAGATTCATCACAAATGATATGCATAGATTCTTTAATGATAAGACTCTTCTTATTAAACACTTTATATAATTTGATACATAAGGGATAATCAAGAATAATTCCTTCATCCACTTTGGAATCATACTTTATTATCTTTACTACTTAAAATATGACATTTTCACCTAAGCGATTTAAAGCAACTAATCTTTGGCTTCTTTCTATGCTAAAGCTCAAATGCAGTTTATCCATTATTATTCTTATATAAACTTTATTAGATATGTGATATGTAATTGCTATGGATTTTCCCAAAAATAATTTATGAGAACATCCTTATTTATCATTGTTCTAGCCTTATCTAGCAATGTTTTAGTTTCCTTTTAATTACTCCATTTTGTTGAAGTATCCTAAAAGTAGACAAATTATGAACGATGCCATTATCTTCTCAAAACACTTCAAACATTTCAGTCCCAAACTCCTTATCATGATCACTTCTAATTGGTGTAATAGAGAGTTCCTTTTCAATTTAAACTTTCTAGAGAAAATTAAAAAAAACCTCCCCAAAAGATTCATCTTTACTTATTAAGAATAAGACCTATATGAACCAACTAAATCATCTACTATAAAAAAATGTACAAAATTTACCACCTATTATAGTAACTTTTGTGAGTCTAAATAAGTATTTATAAAGTCATTGCAAAAGTTTTGGGGAAGTTATTGGAATTTTGATCTTAAATGGGCTCTTAAATTGTTTTCTTTTTAGCAAGCTCTAAACTTTTTCTTTCCAAACTTTACATTTGTAAGTCTATTTGCAAGTTCCTTGGACTTAAAGTTGGATATGAGATCCATACTTGCATATCTAAGCCTCCTATGCTAAATCCATTCATCTTCCCTTGTATACATTAAACACTTTATATTTTTATTAGAGAGATCATTAAGATAAGTTGTATAAATATTCCCTTCTCTCTTACTAAAACAATGTAGAGTTATTATCAACAAATTTAGAAATAATGCCCGATTTTCTCCTAAAGAACATCTTATACTATTTGTCACATAGTTTCGTCATAATTAGAAAATTATACTTTAATCTATTAAATAAAAAAACAATATCAATTATAGTGTGATATTCTAATAGGTTTAATTTATATAAGATTTTATACCATGTTTTAATATGTTTTAACTCCTATTTATTCATGAATTTAGCTTATTTGTGTCTTAGTTTAATTAAATTAAAGGTTTATATCCATTTAAGGGATCAAGTGCTAAAAAAGACAAAATTTGATATATATTGGCAGAAGAACAATGGCAGGTCATAATGGTACCCTTGTACATTCAGTTTACTATCATTGTAGCTTGAAATTGAAGATAGAAGATAAATGATGGTATAAAATGGCATTATTGTGCTCCAACTCCAAGGGCCATTATGGTCTTGAATGGCACGAATTAAAGAGGATATTTTATGGGAAAATGGAAAAAATATCCCTAGTCATCTTTTAGGGTTTCTAAACCCTAGTAGCCACCTAAAAAGCTATAAAAAGGAAGGAAAGAAGAATAAAGGAGAGTCATGTAGAGGAGAGGAAGGAGACGCAACATGTAGAGAAGAGTTGGTAGTTCTAAAGTAGAGTAGTTAGCTTTACATTAAGTTATTGAGTTATTGTTGTTAAAAGCATTCAAGGTGGAGAGAAGAGAAAGAATTGCAGTTTGGATGGGCCAAATTCATTTGTGCTTCTTTTAACTCTTTCTTTATTCTTTTGTATTGACTCTTTTCTTTTCATTAATGAACGTGTATTTTCTTATTATATCTTTAGTTTCATTTATGAGTATGTATGCTTAATTTTCTTTAGCTAAGGCTAGGATAATAGATGGTTGTGACAATATGATTGGAAATTTTTTGTTTAATTAAGTGCTTAATTTAATTTTGCTTAGATTGGCCATATATATTAAATTGTTAGATAATTAATGGATCCATGACTATTGGATTTTAATTATTGGAATGTTAATTAGGTAACACAATTGAAACTAGAAGTAGACCAAGCTCTATAATCTTTTGTTAGGATTCTTAAATCTGAAAAACTTAGGTTTAAGCTTCTTGTAATTCATGTCTTCTATTCAAATTTATTTGTTGAACTAAATAAATAGATTGCGTCTAAAAGAGAAAAGGTGTTTCCATGACCATTGGTAGTCCGTTGTTTAAGAGAACAATACCTGAAATCTATCTAACACTTAATTTCATTAGTTTAATTAACCTATTAAAATATAAAGCCTTAGTTTGACTATTATTAGTGAAACTCTTGATTCATTAGCCATATTTAGATTAAACATTGTTTTATTGATTTTAGTCCCTTTTAATTTTATTAATTAGCTAATTAGAGTTGTCTAGATAATTAAACACAAATTAACATAATACTTATAACTAGATCGTTGACGGAGACAATACTTGGTAGTTCATTTTTTTATACTACCTTTTGATAGGATACACTTGCCTTTGGTTGGGCTTAAATTATACTAAACTAAAATTAGAGTATACTTAGGCCACAAAAAGTTGTTGACACCATTGTTGAGGATCTAACTTAGTAATAATAAGGATATATTGGTGTTGTTTAGTCTAGAATTTACTTTGTTATTTTATTTTTTTAATTTATTTATAAACATGGATATTTTTTTATGGCTATAAGAAGTCAACAAAATAGAGAAGCAAAACCATCTAGACTACTAATGGTATGATAACCATATGGCTTTGGTCAATAGATGGGGAGATAGTTGGATGGTTTATAAGGATCATGGAAGTAACAACTATGGATTCAATTGGATCATCCAAATCATTTCTTGGTTAATTGGGCTTACTTTGAACCACCTTTACAAAGTTACTATCAACAACAGCAAAAAAAGGAGTCGAGATTGGAAGAAATAATAGTTAAATTTATATCAAAGTTGAAAGCTTAAATTGAAAGTATGGAAACTTGACTCGAGGGTACAAAGGCTCTTCAAGAAAGTATTAAAGAATCCATCCACAATTTGGCGATATATATTAGGTATTTGGTTCGATTAATTGTAAAATATGTTCAAGTAAGTGTACCTAACATTACAGAAGTGAAGTAAAGGGGAGCAAGAAAAGGAAAATTCAATTAGAAGTTTTGAGAAGCTGATGAGTGAGTTGAATAAAGATGAGGATGACAAACTAGTACCTTTATTCATTTATTTTATTGACATCATAGGTTCTAATTATTGCAAATAAAAAATTTGGTATCAAGATCCTTTTTTTTTCCTAAGGTACCTAACACAAGACAAAGGAGGTGAAGGAGAGGTTTGATGGTAGGCGTGGAAGCTAAAATAGGATTAGTTAACCGAAGATATAGACCAAAGAACCAAATTATTATTCTTTAATATTATGGTCCAATTAAAAGACTTTAGACAAGCACTTGATAGGAGCAATTTAACCATATAGGTTTGAAATAAGGTAGGATTTCATTTTTATTATCTTTGATATATTTTAATTTTTATTATTTTATACTTTCACTCTTCTTTTTCTGGTGTGATTTGCTTCTTTTAATTAGCATGGATGGCTTGAAGAGTGATTAAAATGAAAAATTCAGGGGAATTTTCTTTCTCATTTTCTTCATTGAGATTGAGGTGTGTTATAAATTAATGTAACTGTTTGGAAGGACTAAGTGGGAGGCTAGAGAAGCTGCTAAATGACAGAAAAAAATAAGACAAGCAGAACATACTCAAGAATTCAAATCTAGAAGTTAAAGAGAAATGTTCTAGCTTCTGTCTTAGTTTTTCTTAGAGTCTTTAAGCTTCAAACACTTTTAATTCGAGTTTTAGTTTGTTTTCTGAGTTGCTGCTTATTGGACATGTCCAGGAGCTTTCTTTGGATGTTGTGTAACTTCTAAACTTATTACTTAAGCTCACATTATCAAATCCATCAGAGTATGTTGTTTAAGTTACATGTTTTATATGCTTTGATGATCATTTGTGGCTAACTCATTTTCCAACTAAGGATTGGTGTTTTAATGATTTAAGAGAGTTTGAATACATGTTTAAAGGTCTTATTTTTATTTATTGAATGCCCTAATTTTAAGCTAGTCACTTAAGATTATAGTGAAAGACAATCCAAGACTTCAGAAATCAACTTAGGTTGTTACAAAAATCAATAAATGACCAAAATTTGATTATTTGTGAGACTTAGAGTTCTGAAATGAATTTTTTAGAAGTCACCTTCTTATTTTTAAAACCTGTTAGTTTAATTCAATGCATGATCAAACTTTAAATTGAGAATAATAGAGAGAAGACAAAGTCTTAACCACAACTTTATTTTAAAATTGTGAAGGAAATCTAATTCAACCCTTAGAATTGTTAAAATCTCACTTAAATCATTAATTTCCTTATCCTTAGCTATTTTCCTTAATTTGGTTATTTTTCAGTAATTTAGAAATAATTTTTAAAATCAAATTTCAAAGTCTGAAGAAAGTTAGGATAAGTTAGTAATTTTCACCTTTTTAATCATTTATTTGGAATTTCATAAATATCAAAATCAGAGGTAAGAAAGGAAGAGAAAATTTTGTTTTGTTTGGAAAAAGTCATGTTGGAGAAAGAAGATAAAATGATTGCAGTTTGATTGATTATTTGATTAATTGTGCCCCTAATTATGTGTTTAATTAGTTAATGTATGTGTTTATCTATTAAATTTTCAAGATGTTAATAAAAATTGGAGAAATTATGCAAAAGGATCAAAGTTTGATTCAAATATGGATCATTAACATGGGTCTTCAGCCCCAAGGTTAAGGATGAGCAGGGTGTCACCTAAGGATGATTAGCCCTAAGTTGAAGAAGTTAACAATCTACTAACAATCTACTGCCGTTGTGCAGTCAACAATATCCTCTCTAAATCTCTATAATTGTGGCTTGGTCATGATATTCATTAATGTTACTGTCTTCTAGTGTCAAGTGGGAGTCCAGAAAAACTGCAAAAAAATAAGAAAAAACAAGAGTCAAATCAGAAAGAAAAAAATTAGATCTAGAGTTTTGAGAGAGAAGCTTCTCCTTCTCTCTTCTTTGGTTCATAGGCTTCAAACACTTTCTATTCGAATTCAGTGTTTTTTTTATGAGTTTCTAATCATTCAAGCTTGTTGTTAAGACATATTTCTGAGTTTATAAATCACATTCAGGGGGTTTCTAACTTTGAATACTTATATATTTGATTATATTTTCAAATTAATCAAAGATGTGTACTTATGTTTCTATCCTTGAATGTTCTTTGATTTTCTAAGATCTTGATGGATTAGAGCTCTGGTGGAGTCCAGAATCAAGTTAAGAGTTCAAGATACATCTAAGAGTCTTCATTGGATATTTTTGTAACTTCTAAACTTTATTTTATAGTTCATATTTTTAGATCTATCAAGCCATGTTACTTAAAATGTATATCTTATATGTTTTGATGAAACTTTGTGGCTAAATCATTTTCATTGCTAAGGATTAGTGTTTGTATAATTTAAAAGAGCTTAAAGACATGTTATAGGGTCTGAGTTTTGTTTATTCAAGAGTTGAAATATTTGAATTTGGGCTAGCCACCTTGGATTAGAGTTTAAGACAAGTTAAGATTGAGAAATCATCTTAATTTGTTAGAAAATTCAATAAGTAGCATAAATTAATCAATAAATGAACAAACTTTGATTTTTTTGTGACAGTTAGAGTGCTAAGTTTAAAGATCCAGAAGTCACCTCCTTAAATTTAAAGCCCATTGACTAGATTTAAAGCATAACCAAACTTTAAACTAAGTTTAATGGAGATAAAGCAAAGTTTTAACTATAGCTTTGTTTTGATTTTGTGAAGGAACTTTAATCAGTCCTTAAATTTGTTTAAAGCTCAATTAAATCATCAATCACCTAATCCTTAGATAATGTACACATTTGTTAAATTTCAGAAAATTTTAAAAGCAATTAAAAATTAATTTTGAAGTGTTTAAATTAAGTTAGGCTAGTTTAGCAATTTTAAGGTTTTAAAAATTTTGTTTGGATTTTCCTAGATAATTGTAATCTAATTAATCTAGTAATTAAGCATTTTTATCATGAGATTGACATTCAAAGTCCTAATTTTACTCCACTTTATTACTTTTGCGATATGTGCACTTGCCTAAATTTTGTTGGTTTTCAAAGTAAAATCATTAAAAGCATTTTAATTTTTGAAGTCATTTAACGAACGCAATAAGTTTTTAGCGTCGTTGCCGGGGATGAAAGCCTTAATATTAGAAAAATTAGTGTCAGTTACTCTAGGAATTGTAAAAATTATTTTTCTAATTTTTTAAATTTTTGTGTGTTTATTTGCTATTTATTTATTTTGTAAGCTTTAGTTACTTTTCTATTATATTATTTGCCTTGCTTATTTGCCTTGCTTTTTTAGCATTTAATTTAATTTTGTATGCATACTAGGGGATGCAATCTTCATCTAATAGACTTCGATCCAAAATTTGAGGGCACGTTGATGAAGAAAAAGAAAGAATCTTGTTAAGGGTTAAATTTGTAGTATTCTTGGATGTTATTTAATGTTAATTTAACCCTATTTTAGTGCTTAAATG
>JAOXYD010223975.1:0-18693 GCA_028565735.1 Pinacopodium congolense
TTTCGGTTGTGGTGTAGTTCATTTGAGCCCCACTAAGGTCTTGCTTACATAGTAGATATCATGTAGCTTTTTTTTTTCTTTTCCCAATCACATATCCAACTACATTATCACTTATGTCACACACAATCACGAAGGGTAATGATTAATTTGGGGAACCTAATATAGGTGCCGATGTGAGTTCCTTTTTTAACCTGTCAAAAACAATAAGACAACAGCCATCAAAGTTAAAAGGTACATATTTAATCAAGAGGTTAGTCAAAGGTTTAGCAATGCTTGAAAAAATCCTTGATAAACTACAGATAAAAAGTTAAAATGCTAGAATGCCCTTGACATTTGTTGGAGGTGGGAGCTTATTGATAACTTTAATTTTTGCTCTATCCACTTCAATCCCTTTAGGTGATATTTTATGGCCCAAGATAACTCCTTCTTGGACCATGAAGTGGCACTTCTCCCAGTTTAGGACCAAGTGAGATTTTTCACACCTTTGGAGAACTCTATCCAAATTAAACAAAAAATGAACAAAATGATATCAAAAAATAAAAAAATCATCCATAAATATCTCCATAATATCCTCGATCATGTCCTTAAAGATTGCCATTATACACCTCTGAAAAGTAGTAGGTTCATTATAAAGACCAAATGACATCCTTCAGTATGCAAAAGCCTTATAAATGCAAGTAAAAGTGGTTTTTTTCTTAGTCTTCTAGGTAAATAAAAACTTGGTTATAACCTGAGTACCAGTAAAAAAACAATGGAAAGCATGTCCGCTACTCGTTTAATCATTTGATCCACAAAAGGTAAAGGAAAATGATCCTTAATTTTGGACAAATTCAGCTTCTTGTTATCTATGCATACTCTCCAACCGGTGATAGTCCTGATTGAAATTTTCTCTCCTTGGTCATTCTCTATCACCGTCATGAAACCCTTATTAGGTATAAATTAAACTAGACTCACCCACTTATTATCTAAAATAGGGTAAATGATCCCTGCATGCAAAATCTTTACCACCTCTTTTACCACGACCTCTTGAATGTTCAGGTTTAGTCTCCTTTATCTTTCTCTCACCTTCTTACATCCATCCTCAAGGTTAATTCTATGCATGACTACATTCGGGATAATGCCTCAGATGTTAGAAATCTGACACCCTATAACCCTTATTCCTTTCTTTATGGTCTCCACCACTTTCTCTTCTTGCTCCAAATATAATTGGTTAGGCATTTAAGATGAGAGGGTAAGGGTTTCAATTCTAGTATAGGGGGCCTCATAATGGAAGGTGGTATAAGTGCATATGTCCTCTCTAGCTTTTCTTTATCTACCTCCTAATTCAACTCTTCTTCATCTATACTCTCATCCCCTTGAACTTCACTCACATCCTTAACTTGCCCTTTAAACTTCATTAACAAAATTATCTATAATGTCAATTTTCATACAAGCATTACCGTCCACTGGCTTCTTTAAATATTTCACCATGTTAAATTAACATTTTCATCACCAATTCTCAAAACTAACTTCCTTTCATGCACATCAACTAACGCCCTACCCAAAATCAATGGACAATTCCTATCTTTTTCAAAGTCCAAAACAACAAAATCAACAGGAATTATAAATTTGTCTACTTTTACTAACACATCTTCTAATACCCTATATGGTCATTTGATGGACTACTCCACAAGTTGAATAAGCATGGATGTTGGCTTCATGTCTCCTAAACCTAATTTCCTAAAAATAGACACAAGCATCAAGTTAATACTTTGACCTAAATCATATAGGCATTTGTAAAATTTAAAGTTACCAACGACACAAGGAATAGTAAAACTCCCTGGATCTTTTAGTTTAGAGGACATGTAGCTTGAATTAATCAAACTGTAATTCTCTGTCAAAGTCACCATTTGGTTGTCCTCCCAAGTATGTTTATGAGTCAATATGTCTTTCAGAAATTTCGCATACTTGAGCATACATTCTAGTACATCCACTAAGAATAAATTGATTTAAAGCTTTAATTTCTCCAAAAACTTGGAGAATTGGGTGTCTACTTGATATCGCTTCACCTTTTGCAGATATGAAATTTTTAGCTTGTAGGTTGGTGAGGGATATACGGCCTTTCCTCTTCTTTCTCTTCTCCTTTCTCTTCTTCTTTCTCCTTTCCTTTCTCTTTTGCTTGGCTATCCCTTGTTGCACTTGAATTTTCTATTTTCTTGCCACTTTAAAGTGTAATAGCTTTGAGTTGTTCCCTTAGATTTGCCTCAGTATTACTTGATAAGCTACCTACACTTCTATAAGATAACGCATTAGCAAGTTGACCTACTTTTACTTCCAAGTTTTAGATGGATGAAGTATGATTCTTCATGATTTAGTCAAACTTTGCCTCTATCCTCTTTTGGATTTCCTCCTGACTTGAAAATTTGGCCCTTAAAACATCCATCTTCTTATCAATCTTATTCTCTAATGAGCTGAATCAGTTTTGTTGAAATCTAGGAGGTCCTTGTGCTCTCACTTGGCTACCTGCATTGTTAGAATTTCAAGCAAAATTTGGCTGGTTTTTCCACCTAGGATTGTAAGTATTAGAATAAGGATTATTACCTCTTTGTTGTTAACCTATGTAGTTGACTTACTCTGCACCACTGCCTTCGATCAAGAAACATTCATCTATGTCATAACTATCATGCCTACATAACTCACACTGAGACTACATGGCTTTAACTGAAGATGAGGAGGCTCCTTGCATGTTACTCAACTGCTTGGTGAGTGTTGAAATCTGAGCTTGTAAAGTTGTCACTGAATCAATTGGAACCATACCTTTGTGCTTCTTAGCCCCTTATCTACTCCTCTCATTAGATCACATAGAACTATTGCTTGCCAACTTTTCCAAGAGGTCATAGGCTACATTAATAGTTTTCTTCATCAAAGATCCTCTTGTAGCTGCATCTATAATTCCTCTAGTGCTCGGACTAGCACCATTGTAGAATGCTTGCAAAGGGAGCACCCTCGGAAGGTTGTGGTGAGGAAACTCCTTTGTAATTCCTTAAATCTCTCCTAAGCTTAATACAACGACTCCCCATCACTTTGTTGAAAATTAGTGATCTCCTTGATGATTCTTGTTGTCTTTGTCAAGAGGGAGTACTTAGCAAGGAATAGTTAGGATAGTTGCTCCCAAGTAGTGATCTGCCTTGAACTGAGTGAGTTATACCATGCCTTTGCCTGACCCTCAAGGTAAAAAGAAATAATCTCAACCTCACAGCATCATTAGACATCCCGTTAAACCTGAAGGTGTCACAGATCTCCAAGAAGTTAGCAAGATGGAAGTTGGGATCTTCATTTGACAACTCATAAAAATGCACACTATTATGAAGTATATTGAGGATTTCTGGCTTGATTTAGAAATTATTGGCTTGTACTGTAGGCTTTGCTACACCTTGAGGATTAAAGCTTGGCCTTATAAAGTCCATTAATGTCCTTGCAACACCTCCTTGTTCACCTTCCTCTGTTATATTCCTTTGTGCTTTGTCTTGGTGTCTAGCCCTTCTCAACTCTCGTTCGTGCCTTATAATATCTGGTAACCCTTCGTCACTAAATTTAATAGATCTTCACGTGCTCCTTATGTTCATACGCCTATAATTGCACAAGGAAAAGTATCAAACACTCTTAAATCAAAGTAACCAAAACTAAACAAGATGTTAAACAAACAATCTCCGGTAACAACACTAAAAATTTGTTCTATAAAAACTAAACTAGTTTTATGCTATATCGCAAGTATACGAGTCATACAATTATAACATAAGCATACATCATCCCACGATGATTGAATTTCATCAACCTATTGTTTTGGATTACACTTTGTTTAAGACAAATTCAAGAAATAAATTAAAGGCAAAATTTTCAATTAACTGAAATTTAAACAATAGATTAAACCTGAGAACAAGATCAAGATTAAAGACTAGGGATTATTTTTATCCCTATTTGTTTCCCTTTATTTGATTAATTCAATTAATGTTTGGCCCAAGATTTCCTAATATTTTAGCTACCCTCTATCAAGGTGCAACTAAGTGTCACTAATTAAATAACCTAGGATCAATCTTAGAATCTCTCGATATGTAAAGTCTTTCCTAAAAATTTAACTAATTGTGAAGCAATCATATAAGCATTATATTAATATATTGAAATCTCTTTTTAATAAATCAATAAACTTGTTATCTATAGGTCTATTAAACGTGAGCTTTCGTTGTCTATTCAATATAGATTACCAAGCTCACTCTCTCAATTTATTATAAGATATGAAATAATTAAATAGATAACACAATCATAGGCATTGAATCATCAAATAAGAGTTACAAATAGTTCAAATGACAATCCTTAAAGATAAGTTTAGCTACTCATAAGGTCACTATTATCACAAATATTAATATTCTTTGTCATACAATAATACTATAAAAATTACAGATGAAAGAAAATAAAATTCTGTCATAATAATAAACTATTATACAGTTGATATTTGATCCTGTAAGGTGGAATTTGATGATATCTGAATCGCCTTCTCACGTTCTCCACATATCTGTCTCTCCCCCTTCGTTTTTGTCTACTTATCCTTTTTTTCTGTCCAGATTTTCTTTTTGTTCCACTCTTTCTTTTTGTACTTTGAATGACGCCATAAAATGAAAACGGAGGCCACGTTCGTGGCTTATGCATGCCATGGGCACGGTAGGCCACTGTCCCATCTTTTGCTCTGATGTGTATTCCAACCTAATCTATCTGTAAATACAGGAAAAAAATAGTAAAGAAATAATGAAAGAGAATAATTAATCAACAAAACATAAAACAGGAAAATAACATAAATATCAACTTAGTACAATCTCTAAGGATAGGGCCACAAATCTCTCAACAATGATATTGTTACTTGTATAGAGTCTAACCACTCAAAATTCTCATGTATGGTGAAGCTACATTCATCAAATGCTAGCATCTTGCATAAAGACAAAGTTAAGAACAATTTGGGTGACATATGATTGCAAATTTTGTTCTAATGTGCTAGAATATGTAAGAAAACTCTAATAATTTCACTAAATTCTCTAGTTTACCTTGTCAGAATATTCTAGTCACACCATAATATTCTTCATTGATGTCAAAAGAGTTGGGTTATGAAATAGGTGCCAAAAGAAAAATTTTGACGTGTAGAATAGAATGATATAAAATTATGCCTAGAAGATCATGAAATTGCAAGGGATAAAGAAAATAAGATGAAGGGTTGTAGTTAACGATGAAATAGTTGTGAAATTGAAGAAAGGATGGAGAAAAGTGGTGATTCTGTGATTGAAAAACATTAGTGGAGTGAGATAAAGGTGAAATTACCTAAAAAAATGGAGATAGGAGCACTACATGGATAAAAAACATGGTGAATAGTGGTAGGAATGGGAGATGTTGGTAATAGGGTAAAGAGGAATAAGAAAAGAATGATTTTATAATGTTTAAGCTAAAACACTCTCATATTTTTTTGTATAAAACTACTATTAGATGCATTTTCTAGGATTACAATACCCCATATTAATGTTTAATAGTTGCACTTCAATGTAGGTTAGATCAGACATCATCAATGTCTTTTGTTAGCCTTATGTTGCACCTAAGAGGTGGGTGAATTAGATTCTTAAAAGTTCTTTTCAATATTATCAACCTAAGTCTTTTTTATCAATTTTAATTAAACGCAAAAGCTAAGCAATAATTTAATTGTACAAATTAAATAACAATAATAACTTAAACAATTAAATTAAATTCATAAAAATAAAAGAGAAAGGGAAGAAGAGACACAAATGATTTATTCTGGTTCAGCGCAATCAACTTGCCCTACATTTAGCCCCCAACACTACTGTTGAGATTTCATTCTTATTGCAATCAACAAGAGTATACAGTACAATCATTTTTATAGGCTCAAGAATAACCTTTCACTCTCCCTTTTCTAAGGCTTAGGAATAACCTATCACTCTTCTTTTCCAAAGCTCAAGAATAACCTACAACACTCTTTTTATAGCTTAAGAATAACCTTCACAAAAATGCAGCCACAACTTCACCAATAGCTCATATACCTTAAAGAATACTCAACAATAATGTATAAACAATTTCTACACTTCTTTTATATATAGACTACACTCAACACACCTATTTATACTCTTTACAAAGCCAAATAGCCATTGCCCAATGTTCTTATTCATTAATTAATATATCCGTTGCTTAATATAGCAGTTGTCAACTTACCGTTGCATATTTGTCATGTTCGATCGACCTAATGACCTTATTCAGTCAACCGATGGTCTCATTCGGTCAACCTATCACCTGATTCGATCTAAATTCACTTCATTCGGTAAACTGATGTCCTGCATAAACTTGTTCGATCGACCGATGCCTATGCTTATAGTTTGTAGCAACACTTGATAATTTCGTCATATATTCTTCATTATTCATCCAATTGACGTGAAATTTTAAGGATAGCTTCTTGCCACATTGTTCTAACAGCTTGTAAAATTTTATCAAATTTAGAGCTCTAAAAGTATATTTACTTCCTTTCCAAAATTAGTTGTACAGATTTTACAGCTCAATTAAGCTTGTTTAACAATCCAACTTCTAAACTTTATACAAACATTAATCAATCCCTGCAAAACAAATTCCATTAAGTTCTTAAGACAATTCAAAATATTTTAACATAAATAAAATAATACTAATAAAATCTTAACACATTTTATAAATTTATACAATTGAACACAATCAATTCATCTAGTTAACCACATCTTCTTAACATAATAATCTAAACAATTTCATTCACTTTATCTACATACTTAATCAATTCATACAACTTTAATTTATGTAATCTTTATCTGAAAACATTATTGCATGACTTACATAAGTCATACAAATTTTACTGAATTACCAACTTAATTACTTATTCATCATATACATTCCAAATACTAAACAAACACAACAAAATCTATAAACATATTAGTAGAAACACTTTGTCATTATCAAAACAAAGGAGGAACCAACCCTTAGTTCAACATCATTAAATACCCATGTTGATATTTTTTTCAACAACTTTTTCCATATGAGTTTCACTCTAAAGATTACAATAAATTGCTTCTAACTTATAGACCATCAAAATTATATTGTACATCTAATTTGCTCAAGAATATTGGAATAAAAGAACCTAAACCAAAGAAATCACACTAAACTAAGGGAACATATAGAAATCACACAAAACTAACTAAAATGGAAAACTAATGCAAGTACCTAATAGTCATGACCTATTTGTACAGTTAGGTTACCTTTTAACAAGTACTTATTTAAGGTCTTTTAACTAGACTGTAGTGTTACAAAATTTTAAATCTCTTTCTAGATCCATCATCCAACCTCCCTCTTTATCCTTTTTATAAGGATGTCACAACTCTTAAAGGTTCATACACCTCCCAGTGGATTCCTAAATACATGATTTCTACCCTTAACAAATAGTCATACAAAAAAATCTCGAAATCCAAATCTTAATCTGTGATTGAAAACTGAAACACCAATAAAATTAATGCTCCTAGATGCCTCCTTATAATCCTTAAAGTCCTCACTCCTAACAACCTCATCATGGTTCTTAAATTCAATAGCCTCAACTTCATGCTCTTCTAATGAAATTATAAGCTCTTTCTCACTACTATCTTTGTCAAAAATTTCTAGTGTACTTGACTCCATTTCAGTGGCATATTATAGTTCAAATTGATCAATTTCTTGAATTGATTCCTTCAACTATTCTACTTAGAGTGTCAAGTTATGACTAAGGGCTTTTTTAGCTTTACTTGACTTAAGTCCTCTTTAGGTTGCTGTTGATAATTAGAATGTGAAGATTATTTGAAACAAGCCTTTAAGTCATGAATAATGAGGGTGGTTGAACCAATTATAAGAATGCATATCATTTTATTTCTTAGGTTGTTATTGATTCAAAGAAAAGGTAAAGGCTATTTAAAGTAAGATGGATTAAGCCAAGAGTAATTGGTTAATCCATTACATCAGTGGTATAGATCTCATCGAATTACTCTACTTGACTTCTCCAACCATCTTCCTAATCTTACCTTACATTTTTTGGCTCATACTGTTGAAGATCTCGCTAATGATCAACTTGCCACATATTCTCGATGACTAAATATCCAAATATAAGAACAAAAATAAAACACAATAAAGATGGCCAATTCTAACCTAGATATTAAAAAAACATAAAGAAATAATAAAGAAAAATAACAAATAGAAAACAGATGCATAACATAAAAGATAAACCTCTATAGTAATTAATATCAATATATTCCTAGTATCACTAGTTATGCTCCCTAAAAACGGTGCCAAAAACTTGTTGTGTTGATTTGGTTAACTAAATTAAATCAATCCTTTAACACAATTTCAAATCTTAACTCAAGATCAAATTTAGTCCATGTGCACATGTCAATAAGTAATATAATGTATTTAATTGAGTCTGGAATGCTGATCTTATAGGGAAAATATTGTAAGAACTATGTCACTCAGATCATAATTATCTAGAAAAGTCTGATTAATTGATTTACGAAATTAAACCTACTAAACTAACTAAATGTTTCCAACCAATACACAAGAGATTAAGAATGCAAATAAGGATTACCAAAGTAAATTGAATAACTAAGGTTTAGGTTTTCAATTATTCAATTAAGTTATCAAAGATTGTGATGCTTGATCTAGCATATCTTCATAAAATCAAGACAATGTTATGGTTAAGACAATGCCTTTTCTCTCTTATTCCTATCTTTTAGTTTAGTCACTAAATAGACTTAGGCAATATGTGTAAAGTTCAAGGAGTTTAATCCAAAAATTCCCTATTTATGAATTAATACCCTCATAATTAACTAGAGTTTGGTCATTCACTGATTTAAACCATGTTTTTTATTGATTTTTCCAACAACTAATGTAGATTTTTCAAATCCTTAGTTATCTAATGACCTTATCCTAAATGGCCAGCTTATAAAAGAGGTTTGAATTCTTAAAAAAGCAAATATTAGCATCCAAACATGTATAAGAAGTTAATTAAAGGATCTAATAGCCTTACCTTAGCTAGAAATCAAATTAGCCACAATTATTAATCAAAGAACATAAAATATGAAACTTAAATAATGATAGTAGTGTTTTAGGTTGTGTTTTCCCAAGTGTTTAGTGTGTGATTTTAAATGTTTATGATATAATTGTTGCATCTAGGACTTAGATTCATGTTCTCTTGATGTACTTATTAGTGTTTGATAAGGTTGAATTATATTAAATTTTCATATGCATTTCAAAGTAAATTCCTCCCTATTATTAAGATAAAATGCTCAATTTATGTTAAATTTATGTTGAATGATAATTTAGATGTCTTGACACATATTCTAGACCAAAAGTCTAAGTTTTAGAGCAAATTAGAGCAAAATGGACCAAGGAAGCTACTATTAGGTAGTTAAACAGTGAGTAATATAGCACCTGAATGGGGCCATTTAACTCAAAGGTAGGCGTCATTTTACTCAACTTTCTAGAACCTTAAACAACAATTTCATAAGACACTGTTTAGAGTGCAATAAATAAAAACTAAAAAGGTACAAAAGCTTCTTTAATGAAGGAGAGCTTTGCCTTAATAAAAAAGGGACTATAAAAAGGATGAAAAAAAAAAGCAGAGAGTGATCTTCATGTTTCCTTAGTAAGCCTCCATCATTTTCCTTTAGTTTCTTCTTAGTTTCTTAACATTTGCTTCTTGTTCTTAGTTTAATTAAATTTTATTTCTATTTTGCCTTTAATCTCTTTAGTTCAGTGTTTTAGGTATTGTTTAGCATTTAAATACTCTCTTCTTAGTTTGTTTTGGCATTCCATTATTGTTATTTGTGTTTTAATTATAGTTGTTGTGTTTGGCTTACGTTTTTATGTCTTTTCATTATATGAACCCTTGAATATTAGTAATAGATCACTTTGTTTTAATTTTCTAGTAGCTTTATTTATTATTTTAGTATGTTTATTGTTTAATTAATTTCTGTTTTTGTTAATTTCATTATGTTAGGTTAGTTTTCCTTTGGGTAAGAAAATATTGATGGGATAATGGCCTTATAATTGTGAGAAATGACATAATTTACATTGTGAATTATGTTTTTTTTATTAAGATTAAATTAGAATTCTGGTTTAATGACATGAATTAGGAATTATCTTATAGTTTTGGCCAATCTATTTGCGATTCTTAGTTCAATTGCTAGGTATAGGCTTTTGATATTTAATCGTCATTAGCAAATACCATAAGTAGTGATAGGTTAAGTGATTTTGTAGGTAAACTTAGTCAACTTAGCCTAGGATTCCAATTCTCTAAGTTACACAATCTGAGCTTATGATATTATGCCTTAGACTAGTCATTCTATAATGTTAAATGTTATCATTAGATTAAATTTAGAGAGCTTGTTTTGGGTTGTACCGTGATTAGGGACAAATTTTTTTATCGTATAAGATTTATCTAAAATAGGAGGAACTACGGATTCAAGAGTTTGTTTGGATCCATAGGCTAGGATATTAAAAAAAGCATAATTTTTATGTTTTGTATGATCAATTATAAGTCTTGAATCTCGGAGATATCTTCTGCTCAACTCTCTTTTATTGTTGTCTATTTTTTTTATTTGCTTTCTTGCTTATTGTTTTGTTTTCATTAGTTTCTTTTATATTTGTTCTTACTTTCGCAAAAATTCACGTTTTTTTCTTTTCTTTTCTTTTTCTTTTGCACAACTGTAGAAATACCTTTAACTCCCTATAGCTCCTTGTGGATTTGACCCTATCTCACGCTATTACATAGTGAATTCTAGTTAAGTTTATTATTTGCTAGTTAGAGATGAACTTACCAGTGTTATATGTTTTAAGTGTTTAATTGATTATTTTGGGCATAATTTAGAGTTTATTGGTGCTTAAGCTTAATGTGTTTCAATTGGGAATGAAGCTAAGGGAACAAAAGGAGCAACAAAAGAAGAGGATAGTGAAGCAGAGAAGGCCACAAGCATAGTATGCCTATTCAGCAGCAAACAAGCCATGATCATAGCCTTGCTTACCCGAGACCTACTTGGGAGCATTTAACATGTGGCATTTTAAGTGGTATAAATGGGTGCAGAATCCTAGGGCCTATCATTATAATCATTGAGAGCTTTCCCTAAGAGGTAAAAAAAACATAGATTTGGAGGTTTTCTAAGGGAGGAAATAAGATCAAACATAAGAATCATCAAGAGCATTCCTCATTCTAGATTTTCTAGCACCAAAGGAGGAAGAGAAGAGCAATCATTCTCCATCTAGTTTTTTTTTCTTATTCTTCTTTCTTATCTTTTGTATGGATTATATGTTGGATGAAGGATTGTTGGAGATCATGAGTGGGTAAGTAGTCTTAGCAGGGATTGCTTTTTTAAAGTGTTTTGTTAACTCTTCTTATTGTTTTAATGAATATATGCTCAAACCCTACAATATATTGAGAGATCGATTTAGGTAATTCGTGTTCGTGTATGCAATGATGATTCACACATCATATACCTACAAATATCAAGTTGATTAATTAATTAGAGAGATATCTTGATTAATTAATTGATTGCCTATAAGATTACTTTATAACTAGTTGGATATCTAGGATAGGCTGCATAAATTGAGAGATTGCATAACTTCTCCTACATTGTTTATCTAGGGAAATTTGGTTGTACGTTGAGAGAAGTTAGTTAAAACCTTTGGATATCTTGGACTATCCATCATTAGTTCAATGAGATAAAGATATAAGATAAGGATAAAAGTAAGTCTTAATGGTTAATCTTAAATTTCCAAGCTCCTCCAGATCATTCATTTAGTTAACAAGTTGTTTACTTTAATCTTTATTTGCATCAATTGCTTTTGTGCCTTAAACAAAGTGTAGCTCAAATTGATAGGGTGATTAGACCTAATCCTTATGGGATGATATCTGTTATATTACAATTGTATAACTTGTATATTTGTGATATAGCATAAAATTAGTGAGCATTTATACATATCGAGTTCATCAAATAACATATTCTTGATTAATTCAAATAAAAGAGTAATATACAATGAATTAAAGAGTTTAGAAAGAACCAAATCACATCCCCATATGGCCTCTAACTCTAATTCACGAGCATCAACCTTTGGAATTCTAAAAAACAAGCTTGAATTTCCATTACGAAATATTGAAATAAAAAAGTAAGAAAAATACCTAAACTAAAAATAAATCTAAAAATTGGATAAAAAAACAAAATTGGCTACTAAAACTTATGGCCCAAGTGATTAATGGGCTGACTCCATCATCTATAATCATCCAAATCTAATCATATAAGTTTCTTGTATAAGTTAGGCTAACCATAAATTCCATTATCCTTTCCCATTTCCACTCAAAGATTGATAATAGTTGCAGCTTACTAGAGTGCCTTTAATATTTCACTTTTACTTATTGGTAGGTTAAGCATTTACAGATATATTTAGCCACATTCTTTTTCATGTCATCCTTGCTAAGCAATTTATGTAAATGCTCACTAGCTTTACTGTATATTGTAATTATACGAGTTGTACAATTGTAATATAATAAATATTGTTCCATAAGGATTAAGTTTAGTCACCCTATCAATTTGAACTACACTTTGTTTAAGGCATAAAAAAATTGATGAAAATGGAAATTAAACTAAGTAAATAACTTGTAAACTAAATGAATAATATGTAGGAACTTGAAAATTCAAGATTAAACACTGGGAATCACTTTTATCCCTATCTTCTGTTTCTCTATCTTATTGAATTAATGATGGTTAGCCTAAGATGCCTAAAAGTTTCAACCACCCTCTCTTAAGATGCAGCCATTTCCCTAGTTAAACAACATAGGAGTAGTAATGCAATCTCTCAATCTACGTAACCCATCCTATACATTCAACAGTTATAATCTTATAGGCAATCAATTAATTAATCAAGATCTCTCTCTAATCAATTAATCAACCTGATATTTATAGGTCTATTGGGTGCCAACTCTCATTACACACACCAACACAAATTACCAAACTCAATTTATCATTCTATTATAGGGTTTAAGCACAAAAAAATATCATAACAATTCATCCATTAAAATAATAATAAGAGTTAACAAGATAGTTTAAAAAGCGGTCCCTAACAAACGTATTTAGCCTCTCATGATGTTCAACAATCCTTCATCCAACATATACTCCATACAAGAGATAAAAAAATAAGGGTAGGAAATAAAACTAAATGAAGAATAACCACTCTTCTCTTTCTCTCTTGATGCTAGCAAAATTCTAGAAGATCCTACTGACTAGAATGATGGACCTTAGGGTTTTGTGCCCTTTTATACCCCTAAACAGTTCAAAATGCCACTTGTCCTCATCTCCTGAGTAAGGCTCGAGTCCAAAATGCCACGATCATGGCCTTATACTGCTTACTCATCCTCTTCTTTCCCTACTTACTTTGTTCCCTAGCTTCACTCCAAACCAAAACACATTAATCACATGCACCAAAAAGATCCAAATTATTCCCAAGATCATCACTTAAAATATATAACACAAACAATAACATCAAAAGAACATAAATTTGAGTCCTAATTAAAGCAATTCTATTATAAACATGTAAAATCACACCTTAAAAACTTAGGAAACACAACTTAAAATACAACTATCAACTTCCCCACACTCAAACATTTGCTTGTCCTTAAGCAAAAATTTTAAATGCAAGGCACACAAAACACATACACATAATGAAAAACATATATGCACTAAAGGATGATGGCTTGAACATCATAATAAGAAAGGATCTCATGGAATTTGCTTAAACAAGAACTTCAATAATTTAAAAAGATCTAAAACAATCACCTATTCCGTTCACATCGTGATCGTCTTTAAATTAAAATTACATTTTTAATTAAAACATTGCTGTCATATTCTTATATCCATGACAATTATAACCACGCATTTGTTCAAATTATCTAGTGGAAGGTAGTCTATTACTAAGTAATCATTCACGAAATGTTTTACTTATGAAAAGAAATGCATGGATTTCATTTTTTCCATTTAAATCATCAATTTTTACCTTTACCAAGAAAACCACCTTATATTTTTACGTGAAAGTGCATGTCTTATGGGGTACACATTTGGTTACTCAACTATGGTGATATTCTTTAAGCTTAATTAAAGTGTCATTTTTGGCTTTTTACTTAAAGTCGTATGTTTTGTAGGGCACACCCCTGGTTACTCCACTAGATTGCAACTCAACGAGCCTTTGCCTTTACTCTTAACCCCTTTTTATTTTGTTTTTATTTTTGTTTCTTAGAGAGTTCAGAAGAGTAGTCATTAAAATTAAACAAGTTTCATGTTTATGTCTTGAATCCATGTCACTTCTTTCCTAACTAATCCTTTTCATGAATGATTACTAATGTATCCCAGTAATTAAGTCCAAGTTCATAAAAAAAAACATCTAAACAATTGTCGTGGAAATAAGAAAGGCATTTAATATTTTAATTAACTTGCATTTTCAATGGAGAGGCAATCTTATTAAAAACTTCCTAAGATCCTACCTTTTCACTCCTCAAATAACCTTGATCTTAGTTATGTTAATTCCTTTCAATCCGTCACTCTTTACATTCAAACATATGAAACAACATGTAATAAAATGTCTAACAATCTAATATACCTAATACATGCATCATATATGTCGTGCCAAATGCAAACAACATTGCATGTGTTACATCCCCACACTTGGACAACACATTGTCCTCAATGTGGAAAGGAAGACATTCAAAATAATATACAATAACACATCAAAGCATAGTTCACATTCAACACAGAAAATTATATGCAAACACAAAATAAAAAGGATAAAGGTTAAAGTGATCTTATAGGGATTGTAGTGGGGAAGGCATCAGTGAGGACACAAACTTTTTGAGCTTCTGGGCTTGATACCACTGTTGTTTCAAGATTTCCTTGATGTGGATTCCATCTTATCCATCTGGTTTTCTAACCTCCTATTATTATCTGTCATCAACTGGGTATTCACTTACATTGCTTGGTGGATTTATTTCCACCCTTCTTTTTCTTAAGGCCCAGTTTGAGTAGCTTCAACTTCACTTTGTGATGCTTGGGAGGAAGATGCCCAAGATGTTAATGCCTTGCCTTTCTTGCTTATAAAATAAGTTCTAGATTAATGATCTTAGAGCTCCATTATATGGCATTCCAAGTTTCGATCTACGTAAGTGTTCACCATCAAAATAATCTGGTTCTTGAACAAGTAGACCCTCTAGATTGACATTATAATCCCTAGTAAGAGACCAGTTATCATAAATCCCAAGCCAAAATGGTTGCCTAGTTTTGCAATAGTGATTACCACAGATCAAAACACATTATAAGATGTGTT
This sequence comes from Pinacopodium congolense, assembly GCA_028565735.1. Lineage (NCBI taxonomy): Eukaryota > Viridiplantae > Streptophyta > Magnoliopsida > Malpighiales > Erythroxylaceae > Pinacopodium > Pinacopodium congolense. Next base: position 15,424 of record JAOXYD010223975.1, read on the forward strand.
TATTTTAAACTTATGATCCATGGACCAAAGGAAAAACAATTATTTTAAAGATCATTTTTTATTTCGATTTTGTTAAAAATAGTGAAACACATAAATTTAAGCAACCATAAATATTTATGACTCTTAATCAAGGTGTTTGGTGCATTCCTAGAATTGACCTTTAGTTCACTTGTAAGATGGTTCAAGTACTTGTTCACATCAAAGTAATCACGATGATCAAACAATTTGGTGTTCGAAAAATTAAACATTTGACACATAACACCATAGTCTAATTTGTATGCTTGACCATTCATTCTAAAACAAGTTCATAATTTTAGCAACATAATAAAGAATAGAGAAAAATTCCAATGCCAATCTAGGATAAGTATTAAAATCACAATTTATGAATTAGTCCTAACTAATTTATGCAGTCAAATGCTCAATCTTGTCTTTTAATTATAGAAGCTCTATCAATTCAAACTTGAAAAATCTAGGAGGCATTAAGGTTCTCTCTTTAAGTTTATGTAGTCTTTTACCTTCTTCATAGAAGATTGGAAAGGGAGATCATAATCGTTCTGTATATTGGGGAGTCTGGTTGCAAGAACATGTAGCCTTAATTGTTCCACAGGTTTGATTGCTTGCTCATTAATGCCATTTTGAAGAAAATCTACAAAAATAACAAGAAAGGAGGTAAAACGCAGGTATAGAGACAAGAGAAGAGAAAAGAGCCAAAAGTTGTGATTTTAGTGTGGGGAATATGAATATAATGAAATCTAATGAGGAATGATGGAAAACTCAACAAAATCACAAAGTTTTGGCATTGAAAAGGGGTGGGCTTTGTATATTTAGGGGTGAGGAGCGTATAGGATAGAGAAGGTTTTGAAAAGAATGAAGAAGATATAAAAGAAGAGGGTTCTAACCCTCCTCGGGTGATTCAGGCCACGATCATGGCCATTCTCCTCAGGATAGCATCGCCACAATTTTGGCATAGGCCACGATCATGGCCTTAAGCTATTAGAAAATGCCTTCATTAGCCTTGCTCCAAGTCATGATTCACACCTAAATTCTAAGAAATGTTCAAGCACTTAATAGGCCACCTCAACATCAATAAATTCAAGAGAAAAGACAATCAAAACATTAATCAATTCACCTTTAAGAAAATCTATCTAGGAATTGAAAAAAGTAAAGGACTAGAACATGAACTACTAATAACACAAAACATTCTAAGTTTAAGGTCATTAGCTTGATCTTAACCAACTCATCGTGAAGTAGCAGTGGAAAGGAAAGAAATCACTTCCCTTTCTTGAGGAATTGTGCCTCCAAAGTAGTGCCTGCACATATGTCCATTGACCTTAAATGTTTCCTTCTTTTCATTCTCTAATTCACGAGCCCTATGGTTAAGCACTTGAATAATTTTGAATAGACCACTCTATCTTGATTTTAGCTTGCTCAAAAACAATCTAAATATTGAATTAAATAGCAACACTAGATCTCTTATGTCAAAACCCTTCCTCTTAATGTGTGCATCATGCCATTCTTGACTCTCTCCTTATACAACTTGGAGTTCTCATAAGCGTTGTACCTTAGCTCCTCTAACTCATCATGCTGCAACAACCTTTTCTCACTGACCAACTTTTAATCAAAATTTAACTTCTTAATTACCCAATAAGCTCTATGTTCTAAGTCTAAAGGTAAGTCTCAAGCTCTACCATACACAAGTCGATAAGGAGTCGTATCTATAATGGTATTGAAAGTGGTCTGGTATGCCCATAATATATCATCCAACTTTATTTCCCAACCTTTCCTTGAATTTCTCATGACTTTCTCTAGAATTCTCTTCAATTCTCAATTAGCCACTTCTACTTGGCCACTTGTTTGAGAATGGTAAGGTGTGGCTACCTTACGGTGAACTCTATACCTTCTCAAAAGTGCATTAAAAGGCTTATTAAAAAAGTGAGCTCTTTAATTACTTATAATGACCCTTGGTACTCCAAACTGAGTAAATATTCTCTTAATGAACCTTTAGACCACCTTACCATCATTGTTTGGAAAAACCTATTACTTCAACCCATATAGACACATAATTAACTCCAACTAAAATGTAAGAGTTACCTAGAGAGGATAGGAATGGTCCTATGTAGTACAAGCCCTATACATCGAATACTTCAATCTTTATGATGTTAGAAAGGGGCATCTTATCCCTTTTTGAAATATTCTCCACTCTTTGACACCTATCACAATGCAACATAAACTCCTTAACATCTTTAAACAAGCTTGTCTAATATAATTTACACTATAATACTAGAGCTACAGTCTTATTGGATCCATAATGTCCTGCATAGAGGGAGCTACAGTATTGGGTTAGAACTTTAATCATTTCTTCTTTAGGAACACACTTGCTACCAAACCATTAGCACATATCTTTTATAGCATAAGTTCATTAAATATATAACAAGTACATTGAAATAAGAACTGCTTCCTTTGTTGATATGACAACTTAAAGGGAAGAATACCTCCTAAAAGATAGTTTGCAATGACATAAACCCATGGAATAAAAGGATTAGTTACCATCATTATAGCTTTATTTGGGAAGTGCTCATTGATTTCCTCTTCTTTATGACTAACCCTTCCTTCAAGCCATGACAAGTGATCTGCCATTACATTTTCCATTACTTTCTTGTCTATAATTTCAATATCAAACTCTTAAAGCAAAAACACCCATCAAATTGGTTTTTTTTTTGGCATATATTTTTGGAAAAAAGGTAGTGTAATGCTACATGATATATAATTACATTAACCTTTGAGCTTAAAAGATATGAATAAAATTTGTTACAAGCAAATACCACCGCAAGCAATTCCTTCTTGGTTGTGATGTAGTTCAATTAAGCCCCCGACAAAGTCTTACTTGCATAGTAAATGACATATAGCTTCTTCTCTTTCCTTTGCTCAAGAACACATCTAATGGCATAATCACTTCCATCATATATGATCTTAAAGGGCAACGACCAATTCGGTGATGTCAAAATAGGTGCAGAGGTGAGTGCCCTCTTCAACCTATTAAAGGTATGTAAACAATTAGCATCAAGCTTAAAAGGCACATCTTTAATCAACAAATTAGTCAAAGGTTTAGCAACGAGAGAAATATCCTTGATGAACCGTCGATAGAAACCTACATAACTTAAGAATGCTTAAATGTCCTTAATATTGGTAGGAGGTGTAACACCCCAAAACATACCCTAATTGGAATTAGCATAGTTAAATGTGGATTAAATGGTTAAATTGTGATTAATT
>JAOXYD010223993.1:0-18692 GCA_028565735.1 Pinacopodium congolense
GATAAGTAAAACTAGCTTAATAATTATTGAAATTTCATTTTCACAAGACTTTTAACAATCTATCTCATAATTCTGTCTAATATCACATACTTTAGCATTAAATAGTAGATGTGGATTAAGACATGTTTTAATCTATTCTAGTTTCCCTACCAAGCTATTCCTAACAATGAAAATATTATATAAGGATTATCATATTCTCCTTTTCCATTGTCTTTAAATTTTAAAAGTATTAAGTATCTATTTTTTAAAAGTAATTAGTATGAGTTTGCTAAAAGGAATGAAATTTCAAGTTTTGTATAAAAAATTAGATGGAGGTCTACTGTCTAAGGACATAAACGGTAGGATAGAGGAACCCACACAGTGGTCTATACAGATCACCATATACCTTTAAAAATAAGACATATACGATGATTAAGTAGACCACTGTATAGCTCACTAAACCACTGTATTAGTAGTTAACAATGAGAAAAATGAGGACAAAAGGTTTTTTTTTACAAAACCTTATATTACCCTAATTTGAAAGGGTATAAAAGGGTAGAATAGAGGAGAGGAGCTGACAGGCTTGAGGAGAATACATAAGCTTACAAATTTCTTAAGTTTTTCCCTTTGTTCTTGCATTTTTCTTCATTCACTTTGAACATTAGGTTATGTTTTGATTATGGTATGATTCCAATCTATTTAATCAGTGGTTTTAGTCATTATGAGCGAAAGCCTTCTAAAGATGGGATAGATGTTTATAATCAAACAACTAATACAATCAACTTTGAAAATATGATATTTGTATTAGCTTTGAAAACAACTCATACAAATATCGGTTGGCTAATTATTCAATATTCGATAAGCAGAAACTGGACAGAATTACTTTAACCAAAACAAGTGATGCTAAACAAGTTCCTTTTGTTTAATTTTTTTTCTTGGAATTTAACAATAACTCGTGCCTTAAGAATTAATTTAAACTTTTTTGTATGCATAAACCAATTATTTAAATATTATAATACTTATTCCATCTATCCACTAGCTCCATAAATTTTGTTTAAAACTTCATAAACAAGCAAGAGTGTGGACCTAATAAGAGAAATATTACATGTTAGAAGGTAAAATAGAGGATTTTTGGGACATATTATTTAGTATTTTTATTTATTAAAAGTTTATACTTTGTACTATTAGTTCTTTTTGTTTAGTTTCAGGTTTACTTAGATTTTTGGTTAAGTGCATGAAAAAGGCAATATTTCGTAAAATTAGGCATAAGCATAATGGTGGGCCTAAACAATACCATTGTTCCCATGTAATACCATCTTTGTTCATTGGCTCACAGCTAGAAGCACTAATATTCCATATCTCACAGACAAAATATGAACGAAGAGCATAAAAGGCTCTATGATGGATCATATATCTTATTGTTATGGTGAAAATTAAAGACAAAAGATAAATAGTATAGTATAATATAATTATTTCCTATGTTCAATTGTCATTGTATTTTAGGAATCCAAAATGTGAATGAAGTTCATGTGGAATAAAAAGACTAATCTTCCCATTTTTTCATGTGTTTTAGGTCTTAAAACCCTAGCAACCACTTGAAAAAACTATAAATGGAAGCTCAAGAGGCAAAGAAGGGAGGGGAGAGAGATAATACATATGATCTTTTTAACTTTATTTCATTTTTTATATAATTAAACTAGTTTCATAAGATTCTTAGGAGCTTTTAAGTGAAGAGAATGCAAGGAATAAATGTGAATAGACCGTATTTCGATTGTATTCCCTTCAATTATTTCTCTTTTATTTGTATTGACTATATGTTTTACTTTCAATCAATGAACTTGTATTTTCTTGTTATATCTTAGTGTTCATTGTTAAATATATGTAGATAAGTTGTCTTACATAAGGTTAAGAGAGTAAAAGGGTTGTGATTGATTAGTTAAAGGATTTTTATCTAATTTAGCATTTAATTTATCTACCTTATCTTGATCACTTAAGTTAGATTGATAGATAATTAATAGATCCATGACTGTCAACTTTTAATTATTGAAAAATTAATTTGATAAAACAATTGAATATAGAAGTGGACTAAATGCTAAGACCTTTTATAGGAGTTCTTAGATATAAAAATAATAGGGTTAACATTCTTGTAATTCATGCCTTTTATTCTAATTTGTTTATAGTATAAGTAAATCAATAATGTTTAAAAAAGTTATTTTCATGACCATTGATAGTATATTATTTAAGTGAAGAATACCATAAATATATCCAATAATTTATTTTGATTAACCCATTGAAATCCAAAGCCATTGATAAATGAACACTTATCAAGGTGATTTAATTAATAAAGAAGTCAATTAAATACAATAATAAAGCTCAAGATTCACCTAACTAAATTCAGCTATTAGTATTAATATTAGTTTCTAATTTCTTGAGTTCAATTCGTCTAGTATTATCCTAGTGCTTTTCCAAGTCACTAAGTTGTACCTAACTAAGAATTAACTAATTCTCAAGGGTTAATAATTTAATTTGATCCTTTGAACAACAATTATATCATAATAATTGAATTGGTCTATCTCTCTACCAATTTAAGTATCTCTACTTTCCTAGATCTAGATTTATACTTCTTTGTTTAGTCTTTCATATAAACCATAATAAGAAAATTATATGTTTTCCAAGCGTATAATTCATAATAAGCACATGGAACCTAAACCAAGAAAGATAACTGAAAATCCAAATAATGAAGGAAACTAGTGTCTATAATCAAAGGTATCCTTCAATTAAGTTACATCCCTAACTCTAGTTGAATATTTAGTTACTTATAATAAAAAGTGAAAATAATCAATAATTGAAATAAGCATAAATAGTAGGAAAAGGAAAGAGAAGAAAAGAGAAGACTCTTGGATTCTTCACTTGAGATTGGTAATTGTTTGACTTGAAGATAAACATTTATAATGAATACCTCTAGTCATTAAGCACCAAAACAAAGGAGTAGATATCTAATAACAAACTTTTATATTTAAAAATTAGAATTTCTTGTACCAAATAATCAATAATTGCACAAATTTTAAAAATCAAAGGCATACCTACATCTCTATGAACTTCCTCAATCACTAATATCTCTCATGTATATAAATGGTTGGGTTTAAAAGTTTTTAAAATCATGATCATGGTTCATAACTCTATATCTCACTCAAGATTAATCCATGATCAAGTTTCCTTTGTAAAAATCTTAATTTACTCAAATCATATCACAACCCTACATACTCGAAAAAATATAAATTTCAAGTTTCATAATTATTAAATTAAGAATTACTCGACACAACAAAATATAATCAAAATCTAAAATAAAATGCAAAATAATATTTAAAATGTAAATATAAGTTAAAAATGCAACTCATGTTGCAAGACTATCCATGATTAATCAAAACTTAAAAAAAACCTCTCCCTTAAACTTATTTAAGACATTGTCCTCAATGTCACAAATTATACAAAATAAGTAAATGAGAAAAAGAAATAAGAGACAAGGTACTTGACTCTTTATCCATCTGTTATGTCTCTATATGTGAATATGGAGCTGAAGGCATAACTAATGGTATTCGAATTCCAAACATCTTCAAATGCTTTAAAAGTTTGGTTTATTTCTTTTTCAAATTTTCTCATTTATACTTCAAAGTTGTCCATCCTCTTTCACCATTTGGGTATGTATTGCATGCATCTGATCAAGTACCCTATCCATCCCCTAGCCTTCAATGTTGATGCTTACTGTTTCTTTGCTTCTTCTTATGTCTCATTTGAATCCTCATGTGCTTTCTTGACCTGCTGTCTTTCTTCAGGGAGAATAAATCTACAGGATTCAAACTTAGTGTTAACTTTAGCTTGTTGTAAAGTGTCTAAATCTAATACCCCTAATCCATCTACTAGAGTAAGCTGAACATCATTATTTGGCAATAAATCCTTACACAATTTAGTCATGAAATGTATCATGTCAACTACCTTCATATGATATTTGACAATATAGCGTAAATTTGTAATAATATGATAAGTAAAATTAATATTGGTTTTGATCTTAATGCACCATAATAAAATAATTCAAATTTAGAAACCTTATAGCTCTCTTTTTTATTTCTAGAAATATATTGGCATAAATATCCATGAATCAAAAGAAAGCAACGATCTCTAAATTGTTAAGTCAAAAGTCGTGGTAACTATCAAACTCCCTAAGTCTATTTAATTCATCCCAAAATTTCTTTGAATCAAGTTTAGAATTAAGTTCATAAAGTTCTCCTTTGAGGAATTTAAACATATTATAAATCCTATCATAATCTATTTTTCCTATCTTTTCAAAAGCCCAAAATGATAATTTCTTGTCTTTAGAATTCCATAAGTGTAAAGTAGTGAAAATTCAACGTAAAGTTCTCTGTAAACTAACCACTTAACCCTAAAGAAATCTAAGAGTCCCATGGGTTACAATAATTTAACAATATCATATCTAATTCCTAACACCTCCTACACACTTTCATTTATATGTCTACACTTAAAATTTTTTTCTTCTTTAATAAATACATACCTTTTAACCTCTTCTTGAGTGTAAATAGGGAATTGTACACTAACTTGTTCTTGTAAATTAGTTTGATCTCCTACTTGTCCATGACTGAATCTCCATCTTTTAGTTTCCTTTTGTTTGCCTTTGGTGCTAACTATTTGTCTTTTTGGAACCATGATAGCTTGTTGGGTATAATGGGTATTGAAAATATGTGGAGGATTAGATGAGGTATAATATGATGGGAAAGGAACCAATTATTGGAGTAGTGGAAGTGATAAGTAAAAAAAATAAATAACAACCTTTGCTTGCTAGATTGAAACTGTAAGGAGCAAATATGAATGCATAAAATAAATCAAACAATAGAATACTGAAATTTTTAACATGAAAAATGTTCTCATTGTGAGAAGTAAAAACCATGGGACCTTATCTAGAAAACAATCCATTATAAAATCAATAAGTACACCATAATGAGTTCTCCAACAATGCGAGAGCTCATAAACTACAAATACTCATCAAATAAAGTGGCAAACAATAAGTTTATACCACAAACCTAGAAATACAGCGAAGGATTCCTTCTGTACAAAAATAGTTCCTTTTCTGTATAATGATAATTCTTCTCTAGTGTAGTTGATGATAACTAATTTTATGCATAATACGAAAGAGAGAAATCATCAACGATCCTGTACTATAATAGAACTTTCCCCAAACAGTGATGTTTCTTCCTCTGTACGATGTCAATTACTCTCCTATACAGTGATGTTAATAGTCTTTGCAGAAAACCTCTCTCACACTGAACAGAGAAGTAGATGGCAAAAAACACCTACAAAGTATGTAGAGAACAATCACATAAAACTAGAAAACAGATGATTTAAAACAGCCCTACAAACCAAACAGAATAGCCATAAATCAAATATAGAATAATTTTAAAAGAGAGTAGAAACAAGATGAACACACACAAACTTACCAACCACTAGCTGAAAATATGATCAAAATGGAAAGAAGATGATGAAAGCTTCCAAACCTAAAAATGGCTCCACTCAGGGAAGAAAAAAATGGAGAAGTGCCTAGATTGTCATCCAAAACCCTAAAAAAAAGCCCTTTATACAATGGGATTATGGGCTTCTTTTAATTAAAAAGAATAGGCTCCACTTGAGAGAGGACCTATAACAAACTCCCCCTTAGGATCAAGTGGAGATCTATGCTAAACTGGTAATCAAACGGCAAGCCTTAAATTTTCCTCTTGGTAAAGACTTAGTCATCATGTTTGAACCATTATCATTAATATGCACTTTTTTAAGTTCAATCAACTTAGAGTCCAGAACATCACATATCTAATGATAACTTGCATCAATGTGTTTAGATCTACCATGTAAAGTAGGATTCTTGCTAAGATGTATAACACTTTGACTATCACAAAATAAGACATACCTCTTTTGAGTGAAACTGAGCTCTTAAAGAAACTTCTTCATTTAAAGAAACTCTTTGCAAGTTTTAGTTGCAACAATAAATTCAACCTCGACAATAGACAAAGCAACACATTTTTGCAACCTAGATTGCTAAGCCACAACTCCCCCTACAAAGGTAATCAAGTAGCCAAAAATAGACTTTCTAGAATCTACATAAACTTAATTTCAAATTGGAAGTGCCTCTAAGATATCTAATAATTCACTGTACAGCATTCTAATGCTCTTTACCTGGATTAAAGAGACAACAGCTAACAATACTAACTGCACGAGCAATATTAGGCCTGGTGCAAACTATTGCATACATCAAACTTCCGACTGCAGTTTCGTAAGGCATACATTGCATGTCTTCTTTCTCCTTTTCACTAGACAGAGATTGTTTAATGTTAAGCCTAAAGTGAGTAACAAGAGTTGTGCTTATCACTTTAGCTTTATCCATGTGAAACTGTCTAAGTACCTTCTCAATATACCTTTCCTAAGACAATCGCAATTTCTTGGCCTCTTTACTGCGGATAATTTGAATGACAATAATTTATTTTGTTGGTACCAAGTCTTTCATTACAAAAGACTTGGTAAGCTCCTACTTCATCCTGCCAATTTTAAAAGAATTTTAACCACCAATTAACATGTCACCAACATAGAGCAATAAAATTATAAATTCATTATCAGAAAATTTTTAAACAAATACACAGTAATTAGAAGTAGTTTTCTTGTATCCCTGTTGAGTAATATCCAACTTAAACTTTTTATAACACTATTTGGGAGCTTATTTTAGGTCGTACAAGCTCTTCTTTAGCCTATAAACACAATGCTCCTTACCCTTCACCATAAAACCCTCAGGTTACTCCATGTAAATCTCCTCCTCCAAATCACCATGAAGGAAAGTAGTTTTCACGTCCCTCTGTTCCACCTCTAAATCAAGAATAAAGACCAATCCAAGAACAAATCTAATAGAGGACATATTCACAACTGGAAAGAAAATTTCTTCAAAGTCAACTCCCTTTTTATTTCTAAAGCGTTTAACAACTAACCCGGCTTTATATCTGGGAGTAGAAGAATGCTCTTCATTCTTCATGCTGTAAACCTAACAATTCTGCAAAGCCTTTTTATCCTTAGGCAAACTAACCAGCTCAAAAGTGTTGTTGTCATATAAGGATTTCATCTCATCCTTTATAGCAAAAACCCACTCATTCTTATGCTCACTCTCTATAGCCTCTACGTAGCTTTCTAGTTCTCCCTTATTAGTAAGGAGTATAATGAGTTAATGGAACTCTTTCTTTAGTAAACCTATTAAGTGGAGCTATAGGTTCATTAGCAACCTCAACAACATGAGCATCTGCTTCTTCATCAACACCCTCAACTTGATCATGAAGCAAATCATCCTAATCATTAAAATTAGCTACGTCAGGCATAAGTGTCTCCAAAGCTGGAGTTGGATCAAGGTTAACTAAATCAATAAAATCTTGAGACTTTGACTTCTCTGCCTTGTCAATATCTTCAATGGTCTAATCCTCCATAGAAATGACACCACAGATTCTTACAAGCTTCTTATTAATCGGATCATATAACTTATAGCCAAACTCATTATAGCCATAACCAATGAAGACACACTACCTCGTCTTGGCATCTAACTTGGACATCACTTCTTTGGACACATGTACAAAAGCTCTATAGCTAAACACATGTAAACAAGTATAGGAAACACCCTTACCATACTACATCCAATCAGGAACATCACCCTATAAAACAAAAATAACTTATAAATTGATAACATTAGCAGCAGTATACAAAGCCTCAACCCAAAAATATTAAGGTAACTTTACTTCTGAAAGCAAAGATTTGGCTCTCTCCACCAATGTCCTATTCATCATTTCTACCAAGCCATTCAACTAAGGAATTTGGGAGGTGTCTTCTGGTGTCTAATACCCTACTATCTATAGTACTAATCAAAAGGTCCATCATACTTACCACTATTATCAGTATGAATGCATTTCAACTTCTTTTCAGATTCTCTCTCAACAGAAAGACACCAAATACCTGATCTTTTAACTTCAAGACATAAACCGAAAGTTTTTTTTGAGCAATCATTAATAAAGGTCACATAATAGAGTCCACCACTGAAAGTCTTTATCTTCATCGGACCACAGATATCTTAATGCACCAACTATAATAACTATGATTTCCTATAAGTAGGATGGCTCTGAAAGGAAACTGTATTATGTTTGCTAGCCAAGCAATGAACACACCTTTGCAATCTAACACCTTTCATTGAAAGTAGATTCTTCTTAGCTAGGGAATCAAGTCCCTTCTTACTAATGTGGCCAAGTCTTTTATGCCATAACTTTTTAGAGATATCACTCTCAATTGCATTAATAGCATTAATAGAAACTGACACTTTAGTCCAATAGAAACATGCAGACTTATTTCCATATGCCATACCCAAAGAACCTTTAGTGATCTTACACTGAACATCACTAAAATTGCTAAAATAACCATCATCATCCAAAACACTGCTAGAAATCAGATTCAAACGGATATTAAGTGTATGCCTAACGCTCTTCAAAAATAGTTTTGAGTTAATGTTAGTCTTTAACACAACATTCTCGATGCCAATAATTTTTGATAAACCATCATTACCCATCTTCAAAACTCCATTGTCTCCCGAAGTTTAAGATGTGAAGAACTCCCTCTTTAATGTCACATAAAAGTAGACACCACCGTTAACAACCCAGCTAGGCTCATCATAGGCAACATTAATCATTCCCTCGTAACATACAGCTAAAAAATCCTCTACAATAGTAGTGGCAACACGATCATTACTGTTATGATCTTTCTTCTCTTTCTTCTCTTTGTTTGCCTTATTCTCCCTTTTAAGCTTAAAACAAAAGCTCTTAATATGTACTTCTTATCATAATGGTGACACTCAAGATCTTTATATTTTGACTTTGATTTGCTTTTACCCTTACTCTTGCCTCTATTATTTTCCCTTAGCGTCTTTCCTTACTTCTCCCCCTATTTTTAGTAATAAAAACCTCATATTGAGAAGCAGAACCCTCTTGAGTCTTCCTTCTAACTTCTTCATCCAAGATAGTACACTTCACATAATCCATGGTCACTATACCATTGGGAGCAAAACTATTCAAGGTAACAAGAAGATTCTCCCAAGAATCAGGCAAAGTATTTAACAACCACAGTCCCATAATCTCATCCTTAAATCTCATACCTATGCCAAAAAATTGATTAAAACACACTTGAAACTCATTCAAGTGATTAGAAATGGATCTACCTTCCTTATACCTCAAACTCATAGTTTGTTTAATCAAAAACAATTTGTTTTTACCTATTTTCGAAGCATATAAGGATTCAAGCTTATCCCACAAAGTCTTGGCATGCAGATCATTTGAGATTTGATTTAAAACATTGTCATCCACCCACTGTTTGATGAAGCCACAAATCATCTCATGCTCAAATTTTCATTCTTCATCATTTTTAGACTCGAGCTTTTCTATGACAAATACTGGTAGATGTATTTTCTTCCTAAATGGTAAGTCTTTCATCTTACCTTTCCATTTGTGATAATTTGTGCTATTCAATCTGATCATACTATTGTAATTAGGTTCCATCTTTCAATCAAGCAAAATACCATATTCAAACAGCCAAAGTTCTATTATCAAACAACTAAAGCTTAACAATCAAACAGCTAAAGCTCTGCAGTTAAACAATCAAAACTTTGATACTACTTGTCATGAAAGGAGCCACTTATTGGAGCATATATGAATGTATAAAATAAATCAAATAAGAGAACACCAAGATTTTTAATGTGGAAAACCTTCTCAATGTGAGAAGTAAAAACCATGGGACCTTATTCAGAAAACAATCGACTATAAAATTAATGAGTACACCACAATTAGTTCTCCAATAATCCAAGAGCTCACAAACCATAAATACTCATCAAATAAAGTGGCAAAAAAAATTTTATACCATAAACCTAGAAATATAGGGAAAGCTTCCTTCTGTATAACAACAGTTCCTTCTATGTACAATGAAAATTCTTCTCCAATACAATCGACGATAACTGAATCTCTGCACAACATAAAAGAGAGAAAACAATAATGATCCTGTACTACAACATAACTTTCCCCATATGGTGACTTTTCCTCCTCTGTACAATGTCAATTACTCTCCCATATAGTGACATTAACAGTTTCTGTAGAAAACCTTTCTCACGCCAATAAGAGAAGCAGATAGTTGCAAACACCTACAAAGTATCCAAAGAACAATCACACCAAACCAAAAAATAGAGGATTTCTAATATCCACACAAAGGCAACAGAACAGCCAACAAACTAAACACCGAGCAACTATAAAAGAGAGCAGAAACAAGATGAATACATCCAAACTGACCAACCACTAGCTGAAAATTTGATCAAAATGGAAAGAAGATGATGAAAGCTTCCAAAACCAAAAATGGCTGCACCAAGGGAAGAAAAAATGAAGAAGTTTCTAGATTATCATCCAAAACCCTAAAACGAAACCCTTTATACAATGGGCTTATGGGCTTCTTTTAATTAAAAATAATGGACTCCACTTGAGAGAGGACCCATAACAGAAGAAAGAAGGGATATTAACTTGAGGGGGGGGGGGAAAGGGCTAGTTTTTAAGATTTTGAGTAGAAGAAGGAGAAAAAAGTGTGAAAGAGTTTAAATTTAGGAGGATGTCATTTATTTAATTATTTAAAACCTAAAAAACAAGTGAAAAAAGAAAGAAAAAGAAACATGAGGCATAAATAAAAAATGATAAAAATTAATTTTAAAAAATATATTTTTTTAATTTTTAATTTTTATCACTAATGTCAATGGTCAACAGGCCACCTTCCTACCTGTGAACCATGTAAGGTAATGCCTCATAAGTAGAGAGGGGCATTGACGCTCATGGGAGACACCTTTGCAAGACAAGGTAGATATTAAAATTTTATTTTTTATTTTAAACTAGACTTTACTAAATATTAAAATAAAATATAGCTAAAATTTAACATCAAAATAAGATAAGATAAAATATAATAAAATATAATAATAAAATAAATTATAAAGGAGATAATAAATTGGGGTTGCCTCCTAGTAAGTGCTAAATTTAATGTCTATAACTAGAAAATTTTCGTGAACGCTCTTCAACTATTGACTAAAAGAGATTAAAGCCTTTCAATGTGTTCACCTACAAAATGATAATTCAATCTTTGTCCATTTACTACATAGATTCTCTAGTAAGCTCCTATAGTTTTTATATTACCATTTGATATTACCTTGGTGATGGTGAAGGTTTCGAACCATCTAGACTTCAATTTACCTAGAAGAAAGTTTAAAATTCGAGTTAAATAATAAGGATTTTCTATCCTAGATGAAACTCTCTCCGCATAATATGTTTTTCACGACATGCCTTCATTATCTTCTTATATATTCATGCATTTTCAAAGGAATCCCACTTAATCTCGTCAAGCTCGTTGATATCCAAAGGAAGCTTTTTGCCAACAGTCTTCATATTTAAATTTAATGTCTTCAATGAAAGATGACATGACTTCCCAAACACTAACCTGTATAGATACATTCCTATTGGTAGTAGGCAGTCCTATATGCCTATAAAGCATAACCTAGTTTCATCACCTAATCTTTTCTTAATGAATTCATCGTATTTTCCAAAATCAATTTAATTTTCCTATTTGATATTTCAACCTGCTTGCTTGTTTGAGGATTATAGGTAGTACCTGTCTTATGATGACAATCATATTTATTTAAGAGAGATTTAAATTGTGTATTCTGAAAATGAACTCTATTATCACTAATAATATCCTCACCATATAGGGAAGAATGGCAATGTTGAAGGATTTGAACCAATTCCTTTTCAGGAATTCATCTCCTTACTACTCCATTAGCATATCTCCTAAATAGAAAAGGATCATCCTATGTATAAAACTTTACCTTATGGAAAAAAAAACATTTCCTTTTAATGATGGTTAAGCTATAAAGGCAACAAAATTGCTATAAAATAATTAACTATATCCATAAAATAAGGCATAGCCAATTCGTGAGTTGCCCATAATTTTTCATCCGGGAACTCATCATTGATAAGCTCATTATCCATAAACATTCTGTATTCTAACCTTGAAAGATGATCTGCAACATAGTTTTCCAACCCCTTTCTTATCTCTAATCTTAAAATTAAACTCATACAAAAGAATAACTCAGGAATAAATCTAGGTTTAACATCTTTTTTAGAGAGAAAATACTTAATTGTTTAGTGGTCAGTGTACAAGATTGTCTTAGAACCAACAACATAAGGACAAAATTTGTCAAAAGAGTACAAAATAGCTAATAATTCTTTTTCAGTTATAGTATAATTAATTTGAGCATAGTCTAAATTTTTACTTACATAATATATCACATATAATCTCTTATCTTTTCTTTGTCCCAAAACTGGACTTATTGCATAATTACTGGTGTCACCCATCACCTCAAAAAGTAAACTCCAATTTAGAGTAGTCATAATAGGAATTGAAATTAGAGCATGTTTAATCTTATTAAAAGCTTTAACACATTTATCACCAAAATCAAGAGGAGCATCCTTAGCAAGTAAAAAATACAATGGTTTAGCAATCTTAGAAAAAATATCTAATGAAATATTTATAAAAACCCACATGACTAAGAAAACTCCTAATAACTTTCATATTAGAAGGTATAGGTAATTTTCTATCACCTCAATATTTTCTTAGTTTACCTCAATGCCCTTTTTCTAAGTTTTTTTTTTTGGCTTAGAACAATTCCTTCCTTTACCATAAAATGATAATTTTCCCAAGTAAGCAAAAGATCGATTTCCTTACATCTCTGTAAAACCCTATCTAAATTAGATAAATGACAGGGATGTAATGTATTATGTTTTAGTATGCGATTTCATATGGTTTCATCCTATTTTAAAGGTAAACATGCTCAATTTGTGTTCATTTTATGTTAAATGACAGATTAGATGTGATGACATAAATTTGAGACTAAAAGATAAGTTTAGGGAAGAATTGGAATATAATTGGAGCAAAAAGCTAGTGATAGAGAGCTAAACGACAATTTTTATAAAAGTTGAATGGCTTCATTTTTAATTGTTTAGGTCCAATTTCCAGAACCCTAAATAGTGGTTGAACTAAGGGTTGTTTAAGACAATTCAACTATTATTTAGCAGCTAGAAACTAAAACCAAATAAATGCAAAGTTGACTTTTATATGTCTAAACATTGTCTAACCTAATTTAGACCTATTTAAGTATAAAAAGAGGGGATTTTCATCAGCTCCCATACCATATTTGGCAGCTATACCCTTTTCTTCTTATTTTCCTATATTTTAATGCTTTAAACTTTCCATTTAAGTTAAAGTCAATGTTAATCATTTTGTTTGTGTTTTAGATGACTAAAACTTCAGTTTCATCTTGTTTTTGTTTCTCTTTAGCTACTATTCACTTTTATTTTAGTTTTGTTATGCATTCGGGTTTTGTTGGATAATTTATGAACCTTTGATTTTAGTTTAATAGATGTCTTTGTTTTCAATTTTATCCTTCATATTTGTTATTTCAATACGTTTTCTTGTCATTTATCTTCTATTTTAGTTAATTTCAATATGTTAGGCTAGATTTCTTTTAAATAAGAAGTTATTGAATGGATTATGGGTTTATAATTGTGAGAATTAAATTAATTTTTACTGGACATTGTGTTTTAGGATGGGACTGAGCTAGAATTCAAGTAAAATGGTATGAATTAGGAATTGTTCTATAGGTTTAGCTATCTTGTTAGCAATTTCTAGTTCAATTACTAGGCACAGGTTTTTGATCTATAATTTTCATTAGTAAATACCATAAGTAGCAATAGGTTAATTAATTTATACGTAAAACTTAATCAACTTACCTAGAATTTCAATTCTCTAAGTTACATAATCCAAGCTTGTGCGATTGTGGCTTAGGTTAGTCATTTCCTAGTGTTTAATGCTCTTATGCCATTTGATTTAGAGAGTTTGTTCTAAGTTATTGTGTAGTTAGGGATAAATTTGCGGTCGAACCATATTTATTTAAAATTGGAGAAACTTAGGACACAAGAGCTTACTTGTACCTATAGGCTAGTATCTTATGCAAAACATAATCTTTATGTCTTCAATGATCAGGTGTAAGTCCTGAATCCCAAAAATATCTTTTTCCTAGCTTCCTTTTATTGCTTTCTATTTATTTTTATTTTTTGTTCTTACTTATTTGCATTGATTTTGTTAGTTACCTTTTCTATTTATTTTAATTTTGCAAAATTAGGGGATCATTACTTCTTTTTATTTTTCTTTTGCATAATAGTAGAAATAGCTTTAAGTCACCCGAACTCTTTGCGATTCGATCCTATCTCACCCTACTACATAGTTATGTATTTAGGAATTTATTATTTAATGGTTTATGATGATCTATCAAAAAACAAATGTCTAAAGAGGAAATAAAAATAGAAAAGTCATCCACAAAATCTCAATGATGCCCTCTACCATATCAAAATATATAAACATTATATAATATTGAAAAGTAGTAGGAGCATTACATGAACTAAATGGCATACAACAATAAGAAAATGTACTATAAAGGAATGTAAAAGTACTTTTCTCCTGATCTTCAGGAGCCATAAGAATCTAAATATACCTTGAGTAACCATCTAAAAATTAATAGCATGCATAAACTACAATTCTCTCAAGCATATAATCATTAAATGGTAAGGGAAATGATCCTTGCTTGATGCAGCATTAAGCTTCCTATAATCAGTGGATACTCACTAACCAATGACAGTTCTTGTGAGGATCAACTTATTTATCTCATTCTTCATTATAGTTGTGTCTCCTTTCTTTGGAACTACTTGCATATGGTTTACCAAGAACGTTTAAAAAAAAAGATAAATGATTAATGCTATAAGTTGTTCAATACTTCATTTTTCACAACATCTTTCATGTTGAGGTTGATATATCTTTGAGGTTGTACACATAAGTTATAATTTTCTTCCATAAAAAACTAATGCATGCTATAGATGGGTTGATCCCTTTGATGTCCAAAATAGACCATGTTATTGTCGTTCTATGTTTTCTCATCAACTTTAACAGCTTTGCTTCCTTTACAATTCTTAACAAAGTAGAAATAATAATAGGATATGTAACATCTACACCTAAAAATTCATATATAAGAGAAGATGGTATTTGTTTAGGTTATGGTTGAAGTGACTTTTATCTGAAGCGTTAGGTTTTAGCTTGTCTCCTAAATCTTCAAATTTGACACTATGTTTAATTATCCTAAAACCTTCACCCTCTAATCTTAAGGCATATTCAAATATCTCAATATTCTTGTCATTTTCATTAAAACTGATTGCTAGGCATGCCTTTAGTGGTTCCTTGTATGATTCTTTAACAAAAGTTTTATTTGCTAAAGGGCCAATCACATCAATATTGAAGTAAGTATCACCTAAAGATGGTTGTCTTCAAGATTGAGAATATTAAATTCTTCTTTTTCACTTCCTACCCTAAAAGTTTACTTGGCGAAAGCCACATCTATTAATACACCCCCTATAGCTAAGAAACGTTTTCCTAAAATTACAAACAATATTTAATTCATCTTATATATCCAGGACTAGAAAATCAGCAAGTAAAATAAGTTTTCCTACATTAAGCAAAATATCTTCCACAATACCTAGTGGGTATGTGATAGACCTATCAGTTAGTTGTAATAAAATATTAGTAGTTTTTAATTTAGTAATGCCTAATATACTATCCAAAGTTAAAAGAATTAAATTAATACTAACACCCAAATCACACAAACATTTATCAATGCTAATACTACTAATAAAGTAGGGAATAAAAAAACTCCATAGATCCTTAATCTTTGGAGGTGACTTCCTTTGTAAGATAGTATTGCACTCCTCAAGTAAGGAAAGGGTAGCATACTCCTTTAATTTAATCTTGTTAAAAACAATTTCCTTTAAAATTTTTGCATATGATAGCTTCTTGGCAAGAGCTTTGACAAATGGAATATTAAGTTAAATCTTATTGAAAATATCAAGGAACTTTTGAAACTTGTTATCATCACTCCTCTTCTTAAGCCTTTATAGATTTGGAATTGAGGTAACATAAGGCCTAACTGAACTTGGTGGATGTTCTTTAGCTCCTTTTCCTCTCTATATTGTTCCACTAGTTGCTCTTGCTCCTAAAATTTTTCAACATTCACTTTTTCAACCTTCTTCTCTACTTTCTTCTTTATATCAGCACTTGGTATTTCTTTACCACTCTTCAAGTTAATAGCCATGACTTCCTCCTTAGGATTCACTTCTGTATTGCTAGGAAGTCTTCTAAGATCTCTTTTAGCAACTGTTTTAGTTAATTGACTAACCTATATCTATAAGTTATATATAAAAGCCTTACTAGATTAAACTGCTTCATCCATCATCTTTACATATTGTAGTATTGTCTCTTTAAGTGAAGACGTTTTCTCTTACAATGGCGACTATAACGGAATTATAGCTTGAAATCAAGGTCTTGGTTATTGGATCCTGAGTTTAACTACACCTTGATTTTTCTTTGAAAAGTTAGGATGGTTTCTATATTTAGGATTATAGTTATAAGAATAGAGATCATTACATTGATGCTTATTTCCAAAAATACCCATATAATTAACCTCCTCTTGAGTGGGCATCATCAAACATAGCTTCATAAAATTATTATAATTATGTCCATTTAACCCATAAAAGGCACATACCTTTGACTGAAATGTTTCCTTATTCATCACAAGTACATACAATCATATAATTATTAGAATTGTCCATATAACCCATAAAAGGCATATACCTGTGATTGAAATGTTTCCTTATTCATCAAAAGTTGTACTTGCTTTTTCAAGTCTACAACCTACAATGCAAGTCAATTTAAGCATTGACTTTATAAACACTAGCTCTTTTACCTCTTACAATTTTTTCTTTTTGAGAATTTAATGTTAAGTTCTCAAAATTTTCTCTAAGTTTTTCAAACATCTTATCACTAATATAACCACCTTTAGTTGTATTTACCAAAGTCTAGCATTGCTCACTTAAACCTTCATAAAAGAATCGAGTAATTAAATTCTAACAAAATTAATGATGAGGGCATTGAGCTCAAAGTAATTTAAATCTTTCCCAAGTTTTATGAAAAGTTTCTCCATCCTTTTGAGCAAAGTCAAAAATCTTATTTCATAAATCCAAAGTCTTTTGAGGTAAAAAATACTTAGATATAACTACATTATTAACATCATCCGAAGTAGGTAATGATGCTTTAGGTAAATGAAGTAACCAACTTCTAGCATCACTTTTCATGCAATAAGGAGAACATCTTTTTTTAAGCTCACCTTTAGACAAACCATTTAAAGGTAGAGTTTGTATCATACTATAAAATTCCTTAATAAATGTAAGTGGATCTTTTGACTTCTGTTAGGGGTCAAATTGATATAGTTTTAATGGTTAATAAATTGAATTATGACCCTATTTCAGTGCTTAATTGTTAAATTGATATCTTATTATGTTCAATTTTCCAAATGGAGCTTAATGATGAAGATTGAAACAAAAACATGAAGGAACTCTCTTGGTTCTAACCATAAACGACCCCCTGGCAGGGTGCCATTACATGAAGAATAGGGGGCCATTTCTTGAGCCAGGATTCGAGCACTAACGGCACCCAGAGAGGGTGTCGTTACTGGGTGGTAGGGTGTCGTTACTCCTTAATTCAATAATTTCAGGTCCAAAATTTCCAAATTTCCACCCTTAGTGTGTTTCTAATTAATGTCAATGTCTGCTATCACATGGGGGGAGCTCTCTATGTCCTAAAAAAAGTAAAAAAATATACAAGAAGCACGGAGAGAGATTAGAGATCAGATCTGCCTTTGAGAGATAGTTTTCTTCTCTCATCTTTTCTAGCTTTTCCTTAGTTCTAAGCTTTAAAAACTTAGTTCTTCGTGTTGTGTATTGGTTTCTGAGTTTCTGAACATTGGAACTTGTTGTTAAAACTCATATCTGAGTCTAGGAATCATCTAAAGCGGTTTCTAAACTTAGATTATATTTCATTTAGTTCCATTTTTTGGATTAATCAAGGTTGTTATTTTTATGCTTATATCTTTGAATATTCTTGATTTTTCTGTAAGATCTTGATGAAATAGAGCTTGGCTAGAGTTCAGATTCAAGTTGGGAGTTTAAAAAACATCCAGAAGTCTTTCTAGGATTTATTGTAACATCTAAACTTTATTTGTAAGCTCGTAATTTCAGATCTATCAAAGCATGTTGTATAAATTGCATATCTTGTATATTTTGATGCAAATATGTGGCTATGGATTGGTGTTTTAATGATTTGAAAAAGTTTGAAGGCATGTTTAAATTTCTATATTTTGCTTGTTAAAGATCTGAAAGAACCAATTTGAAGCTAGCCACTTAAGATTAGTGTTTAAGTTAGTTTAAGCATGAGAAATCATCTTAAATTGTTTGACAAATCAAGAAGTAAAATGAATTAATCCTTGCATGACCGAACCTGGATTTTTTATGAAATTTAGAGTTCTAGGATTAATTTTTCGAAACTCATCTTCTTGAAATTAAAGCCCATTTACTTGATTTTAAAGCATAATCAAACTTTAGACAAGATTAAATGGAGAAAAAGCA
>JAOXYD010224019.1:0-18690 GCA_028565735.1 Pinacopodium congolense
CTTTGTTCAGTGTATCTCAATTAGATGAGCATCTAACCAAAAATCAATCCATAGTTCAAGAGTTGGAAAGTTCTTATCTAAATTTGAAAAAAATCTTGATGAAAATGATCACATCTATTAATCCAATTGTATCTATTGAATGTGAGCGAACTGAGTTAGAAGTTGATGCTATAGATAGTGATGGTGATTTTCCAATTCCTTTTGGAAATCATATGGTGCAGTTGAATGATTGTAAGGAAAGTGTTGCAAGTGAGAGTAAAAATAAAGTTGCTGAAGTTAAAGGAAGTGTTTGTTCCTTCCTAATGGATGATCAAATAGATGGTGTTTATGTTGATTTCATTGGTGTTAAGGATGAATTTCAATTTGAAGACAATGTTTTAAAGGTTCTTAATTATGATAATCCAGATGAATTTGCCAAAAAAAGTGAGGTTCAAGGTGACAAAGCATTGGAATTTATTGATTTCTTTGGTGTTCATGCTTTCAATTCTGGGTCAACTATGGTAATTCAAGATTTTTTACCATCGTATTTTCAAAGTCATGATTGGTGTTTCATTAAAGATCAATGGTTAAATGATACAATTCTTTCAAATCCTTTTAAAACCATTCACAATTTGGCCCATTTTTTTTATATGGAGAATGATTTGAATTTTATGGATTCTGGACGAAGGAAGAGATCTAAAATTCTCTAACCTTAAGGTCTAGCTAAAAAGATCTTAAAGAAGCAATTGTTGGGAGGCAACTCAACCTTAATTTCAAGTTTGTTGGTTTGAATTTAGTGTGTTTGAATTCAAATAAATGTGTTTAAGCCTTTTAAGTGTGTTTGAATTGAGTTTGTTGTGTTTTCCTTAGTTTATCCTTAGTTTAGTGTGTTTAATTTGGTCCTAAGAGTGTTTTTTAGGTTGAAATTTGAAGCAATTTGATGAATAATCCAATCTACGTTGTTAGGACTTGATATTGGAAGGATTTTAAAGTGAAATTGGATTGAAATTGGGCTTTAGAAGGTGTAAACAGACCTATAACGGTGGTCTGTAGCCCACTGTTATAGGAGGATCAAGCTACTGTTGATGCAGTCTATTTTGGTAGCCCACCATTATAGGAGGATCAACCTACCGTTGATGCAGTCTATTCTAGACCATCATTCATCCTATAACGACACCATTGTAGGATGAACAGGGTGCCATTGAAGGTCGAATCAGATGATAAAATGAAGTAGTTTCACTATTCATCATCTTCAACCTCTTCTAAAACCTTTTGAACCCCTCTTTTTGCCCCTTTTCCTTCAAATCCTCATATATTGCTTATTTCTTAACCAAATTGGACATTCTTTATGTCCATTTGTCGCATTTGCTTCCTTATATAAGAATCTACCATCAATTTGTTGAGAAAATAAATAAAATTTCCAGAATGGCCTCTGCAAAATTTAGATCTTTTTCTCCATTCAAGGTATTCTTTTTAAATTATCTCTCAATATAGGTATCCATTTGTTTAGATTTTATTATCATTGTGCTAGAAATTCCATTAGCTTTCTTTTGGTACCAATTTCATTCAATTTTATTGTCGTAAAAAAATCAAGAATATTCTGCTCGAAAGGGAATTTTGCAGTGACTATTGCCAGATAATTTTCTAATTTTTCTTACCATTTTTTGATTTTTTTGTACTTCTTTATTGAACAGTTTCAAGTCAAATGGTGCCTAGGAGGAAGAGATTGGCTTACGATCCAATCTGATTTACGAGTCAAGAGAACTTCAACTGGTTTGAAGCTTATAGTAGGAACGATTTAATTGTTGAGTGTCCAATCCATCAGGATGTAGAAGCTCATTTTGACATATCTAGTGCCTTCCGGACCTTAGCATAGGAGTCTATTATTTCATTTGCTAGTCCATACTACCCAGATTTGGTTAGCGAGTTCTTCGCAAACATAAAAGATAAGGACGACGCTAATACGGTCGAGATCCATTCGATAGTATGAGGTATTCCTATCCATCTTACTCGTGCAGCTATAGCGGCCTTGTTAAGAATACCAAATGAGGTAGATATTTTTGTTAAGGCTAAGGATACTGTTCTTGGGGACACGATCTCTTTAGACCCATTCTTTTGAATTGCTACTACTAGAGAAACCTTAGGCCTGACTAGGAATGCTAGAGGGTATATCATTACTACCTTAGAGGCTTAGGAGAGGATTATTGTTATAGTGATTAGTCATAATGTTGCTCCTCGAGCCAGTGGACTTAACGAGATGTGACATGTAGATGTGTACCTGCTATATAAGATATTGCATGGATTAGGTGCCATCTAAGGATTGTCATTAGTTGGGTTTATTATTTTGTCTAAGAGGGATGTGGTAAAGGTTACGAAGCCTAGCAAGAACTTCTGCTTTTCTTACTTGCTTACGAGGATATTTCGAGATGTGGGAGTTTCTTTAGATTCTTTACAGCCTGATGATTATAATCATCGTAACATCATCAATGCGAGTGTGCATAAGCTGTGGCACTTCACATATTAGGGAGACCATTGGTGCCGACTTCATGAGGGTGAGGATCCACTTGATGATGCTGCACAGCTTGAGATTCATAAGGATATGGGTAAGGCTTCATATGAGGCCACTCTAAGCGTTCTCCCACACTCGCATGCTGCTACTTCAGTTCCACCACTGCTGGATGCTTCAAATGATCCTCAGGTTCCCATGGGCAATACATGATGAGCATGGAGGGTCGACTCACTTCTGAGCTTTCTAAGTTTTGCACCACCTTATTTTTAGAACTTTCAAAGTTTAGATCTTCACTATTCTCGGAGATAACACGTCGGTTTGATGGTCTTCAGCATCAGTTCGATGAGTTGACAGCTAGAGTTATGAGCTTAGAGGATTATTATCATTCTAAGGATGTAAATGACCCTTCTCTTTAGTGCTTTTGGTTATTCATTTTGTTGGTTCAGTTGTTTAAATTGCTTTAGTTTAGTAGTATAGGTTTAAGTTGTTTTTCAGTTTGATCTGATGACTATTTTTGGCATATGATGCTCCTTAATGTACTTTACTTCCATATTTGTATGAGTGGAGTTTCTTTTGGCTATTTTTCTGTACTTTTTTTCTTATGATTTCAGTTCCTGTACGTTTCTTCTATTACACCAATGGATCTTCAAGTCTATATCAAACAGGTGTAATTATTTTGCTATTCTCCTACATTATGCTTTGCATTTCTATTTTAAACATTTAAGACAATGTTTAATTTAAGTGTGGGGGAGGGAATTATCTGTTTATCACTTGTGTTTTGTTTGTTTGATATTGATTTAATTTATCATCTATTTCATCGTAGTCTATAAATTATTGAAAATTTTTTATATTTTGATCCTTTTATTGTTCATACTTTCATTTGAATTGAATTATTTTGGCAATTTGAAATGTTATCTGATTAATTTTGATTATTAATGACTACATGCCTTTAAGTCATTTCTTAATTTGAAAAGTAGATACCTAATGATTAGAATGATATTCCACATATAAAATGCAACTTTCTGAGTAATTATGTAACGTCTTTTAAAGTATTAACCTCATTCAAAGAAAAAGAATCAGAATTAACATAAAAAAGAAAATAATAAAAATAATAAAAATTACTTAATTAGTTAAATAAGTAAGGAGAACCACTCTTCTAATTTCTAATCTTATGTATATGTATATAAAAATAAAAATAAAAGAAAAAAAATAAATATTTTTGTATATGAGATTTAAAGTTATGAGTGGAATTATTAGTCGGTTGAGTTACTGTGACACAGTTAAGTAATCGGGAGTTTTTCATGACAAAATGTTCACCTTCGTATAAAAGGATTGAAGTGACACCTCAACTAATTTGCTTATGAATTTAATTAATTAGTTGATTAATTCATTTTTTCTTTATTATTTTTCTTCAAAGGATGTAGAAGTGTCAAAAAGGTGTTACATTAAACTCAGTTTATTTTCCTTTTACATGTGGAATTGAGTTTTAAATGTAGGTTGAAGCTTGAAAAAGAATGAAATGATTTAAATGCAATTTTGATTTGATATGATTATTAATTTTATAACATTTCCATGCATCAATATTTTTGAAGGATCAAGAAAGAATTTTCAATAATTGCGATATCAATTTTGAATTTATTTTTCCTATCTTTATATCCTATTATGAATTTGCTGATGAATTAATTTGCTTGAGGAAAAGAAAATTCTTAAGTGTGGGGGAGTTGTTATGGGTTAAATCTGTAGTCTTTTTGGATGGTATTTGTTATTAATTTAACCCGAAGATATATCAAGAATTATAGACTTATAATCGATCCTCGAAATAGATAATATGCGATTAGTGTAAGATGCTAGCCTATAGGTTCAAACAAGCTCTCAAACCCTCAGTTCCTCCATTTTTAGATAGGTCATATACGATAGAAAACATATCCCTAATCACGATGCAACCTATAATAAACTCTCTAGATTTAACGACGGGAAAGCATTAACGACTAGGGAACGACTAGCCTAAGGCACAATCTCACAAGTTCGGATTGCCTAACTTAAAGAATTAGAACTCTAGGCTAAGTTGATTAAGTTCACTAACAAATTCAATTAGCCTATTGTTACTTATGGAAATCACTATGACTATTACGGATCACAAGTTCATTCATAACACTAGAATTAAAAATTAAACCCAAGATGGCCAATCTTAAGATTAATCTTTAATTCATGTCATTTGTGTGGAATTCCAATTCAACTTTGACCTAAATCACAATATTAAATCAATTCCTAATCAATTCTCACAATTATTAATCTAAAATTCCAGTAATATCCTCCAACCCAAAATTGAACAAGCTAAACATAATTAAATTAAGAAAAATAAAAATTAAATAAACACTAAACATAATTAATTAAAAAAAACAAAAGCTGAAAAATTAAGAACAATAAAAGAAAAACAAAAATTGACATTTAAATTAACGCAAACACACATAACTAAAACGATTACTTAATTAACTAAAACCTAATTAAACAAAACTTAAACTAACATTTTAAATAAAATTCTAATAACTATAAATTAAATAAAAACAGAAAATAAATAAATTGAATCCTAATTAATAATCAAGACATAAAGCATAACTAAATAAAAACATGAAAAGAATTTTAATTTAAATTTGCTAAAGACAAAAATTAATATTGTAAGTAAATAAAGGTTATAAGATAAAAAGACTAAAGTAATAAACTTAGAAATAAAACAATATTCAGCTAATTCAAGAACAAACTAAATCAAAAATTGCAAAAAAAACATAAAGCAAACAAAACAAATGAAAGCTGAAAACCAATGCAGCAACTCCATTTTGTGTGTCCGTCCAGCAGTCTTGGTGCATCCACTGTTGAGCCATGCAACATCTTCTGGTGTAGGCGTTGGTGCGTCCTGGTGTGGTCATGTGGTGGAGCCTTGTGTCTCCTGGTGTGGTCGTCTGGTGGAGCAGTGAATAGCTCCCAAGCCAGCAAGCTGAAGACTCCCCAAGCCGCTAGCTACCCAAGCACTTGTCTCCTATGCGTTGGTCAAATCCCCCTCTCTCGGCCAAGACAATTGCAAAAGACAAGACAACAAGACCCCAACAGTTGTCCCTCAAATCCGCACCTCACTCGGATAGCCGCCTCTGCCCACCTCCTAGGGATTTGTACGTATATCCAATTAAATTAGCAGCTCTTCCCCGCCAGTCTGAATGTGTGTCTTCTATACTCACCGTTTTAATTAAAACGGTGAGCTTAAAACACTTTTCAATTTTTTTTTTATTTTAAAATTAATTCTATCTTTGGCTTTTGCTCTAATTTTCTTAAATTCATCATACTTTACCTCAAAATTTGTGCTAAAGAAATAAATCTGTAATTAAAAAAAATATAACACAAATTAAATATTTAAACAATAAAATAAGATTGAAATAGCATTTAAAAAATATATGAAAAATTAATAAATTTCAATCTTATCAAATGTAGTGAACAAGTAGCTCCTTATTTGCAACTCTCTCACAGACAAGTGAAAATCCACCTCAAGATGCTTAGAATAAGAGTGAAAATTTAGTGTTAAAGAAAAAAAATTTAAAGTAAAAGGTTAAAGGAAGCATATGAAAATCAAATTTTTATAGTGATTTAGTGATAACCTCCCCATATATATCCACTTCCTAACTCTTTATTGGGAATTTTACTATTAAAAATATAAGTACAATTAACAATACCTTTTTCGAGGCTTTAGGGTAACTTTTGTTAGTCTTAGATGATGCCTAAATAAAAATTCTAAGTTCACCAAAAAACCTTAAACACTTTTGAGGAAGTAGATAAAATAAAAAATCCATTATTTAATAATATGATTTAAAAATACATAATTACAAAAATAAATTACTTGTATACTATTAAATGATATAAACAAAAGTTATGAATTAAATAATAATATAAATAAATTTGAATTAAATTAATCACATAAATGTAAAAATGTAGGAAGAAGAGATACAAACAGATTTATGCTAGTTCAGAGAGATCCACTTTCTCCTATATCTAGTCTCCAACACACCTTGTTGAAATTTTCTACTATAACATAAAAGAGTAACAATAGAAATACAATCATTTTTCTAGGCTTAAGGATAACCTTTTAAATCCTTTTCCAAAGGCTTAAGAAGAACCTCTTTCTAAAAACTATTCTATCTATCAAATACACACTTGAAAGAATTTCATTTAAGAATAAATTAGTGTATTTAGAGGCTCAAAAAAAATTTTATGAATGAAAAAGCATGCTTAAAATACTCACAAATACCAGCTTAAAGCCTCATCCAAAAGTCACACAAAACACTTCTTAATGCTCAAAACATTTTAATGATTGATTTCTTAACTATTGGATGAAGAAAAATAGTGCAGAACAATCTATTTATAGCCCTAGGATGCCAAACTAGCCACTTATTACTGTTGCATAATGTTTTAATCCGTTAAAGGATTGTTACCATTAAGAAATATCTGTTATAATGTGATTTGTGCTCTATAATTGAGGTTTTTAAGAAGTTCAATTGTGCTATTTATACCAATCATTTTACTCGTATGAATAATGACAACCTCCAAAACCACCATTGAACCCTTCTATAACGATCCTCGAACCCTTAAAACATATAAAACTTTTCTAAACAAATTTAATCTAATCTAAATTAATTCCTAACACATTCATACACTTTCTAAGTTCACAAACACATCGAAAACCTTCTTTAAAACATTTTTAACTTATTAATAGATTTATTAAAATCCTTCCACACAAAATTCATATTCTAAAATATGTATGAAATTATGTATGAATGAGCCTCATCAAAACTTGAAATAAGTCAAATTTATAATAAAAAAATACAAACATTAACCTATATAAGGTCAATCTTGGTCTTTAAAAACTTAAGCCATAATCAATTCACCATAAGCTCTTTATTAATTCCAAGACTCCATATCCAAGATCTTATATACTTTATCTTAAACACCTATCATTTAAACACTTTAAAAATAAAATATTAGTTCAAATAATGTTTTGTCATCATCAAAACAAAGTAAACATTCCTTGGTTCGACAATCTCCACCCTTTGATGATGACAAATTCATGTGATATTATACATTTAAAACAACCACATATCATCCTAAAACATTCAAAAATACCTTATAGTCATCATTCAACATGTAGTCCTTTACATGATACCATAATCAACACAACCAATTTATTTCATAATTCAAAAAAATGAAACTCTATCATTTCACACAAAGTTAAACTTTTCTAAAACATCTAACACCCTTTACATTTATCAAAATCTTGTAACTCTTTTTAAAATAAATTTCAAACTTCCCAAAACCAAATTTAGATTATTTTGAAATTACATACTCCCCTTATATTGGTAACTCTGTTTCTACTACTCTACTACTCCTCCTTAATAAACATAATATCACATACATCTCTCTCTCTCTCTCTCTCTCTCTCTCTCTCTCTCTCTCTTTGGAATTGTAAAAAATGTATAAATAAACAAGTAAAAAACTTTAAACAAATCAAATCCTAAACCTTAGTTTATAAAAAAAAACATAAACATGCTTTAACAATCACAACGAAATACTATTTATTAGCCTAGCTCTCTTAAAAAAGTAAGAACCATTTTTAAAAAAACTAAAACTTCACCTAAAAGTATAAAGGAATCATTATAACATATTAACCTCACAATAAAAAGGATTTCAAAAATCTGAAAATCCCCATTTCATAAAAACAATTTCAAAAAGATGCATTACTGCCCATTTTGCAAAAACAATTCAAAGCAAGATTCTAACGCAACTTATTTCTTAACGTAAATTCAAACAACTCAATTTCATGATTAAACATCTCAATAATTAAAACATCATATTCCTCAACAAAAAATTTCAACTTATAGCTATAAAAGTAATATTATGGAAAAATAACTCTTCAAACTTTATTAAGACTCATTCACACAAAAAAATCATCAATTTCTTTACTCCTTACACAAATCATGCATTTTTTTTATTACAAAATGTTAACTCCCCTTATGAAAAACAATTTTCAAGATTTTAAAACACATTAAAAAGTTCACAAGAATAATCTAAATCCAATATCATGAGCTATTTAGAGGAAACACATTTTAGAGGATTAAAAAAATATAAAAATTTTAATGCAATATAAAATCATCAAATAATTTTCAAAGAAAAGTCTTCTATAAAAAAAATAAAATCTCCCCTTTAATAAAAAAATATTTTTTCACATATGCAAATTTTAAATACACGAGAGGGATAAACAAAATTAAAAACTACGATTAATGTTTATTTATAAAAGAATCCAAAAATCTCCACAGGCTTCATTATACAATTTCTAATAATCAACACAACATCCATAAAGCATCTAAACAATCAATAAGCATTTTAAGAAGAACTAAACGTCAAGCAACAATTTCATCACTAACATTGTTCATAATTACAAAATATCAATCATAATTCAAATAATAAAATCATGTTTATTTCATTTTAAAAATGGGGCTAAGATGTACCTCCTTTATCTTACATCACCAAATATTTTGAATTCTTTATCCTTGGTTTGACAATGTATTTTGGAGATTTTAATTTTTTTATGCTCTTAGAGATACCTTTGAATACCTAAAAGATAAAATTAATGTATCTTTGATACCCATATCATCTTAGATCCTTAAATGTTAGTGGCATACCCATCATGATCATATGACAAAACATTCTTATTTTTAATTTTATCATAACAAAAATGAGCTACGTGTCCATAATAGCCACAATAAGTATAAAATAAAGGGGTTGTGTTCTATTTTCACTTCGCTAATCATTTTTACGCCTAAAATTATTGTAATACCATGGTTGAAAATTTTTTCTAGATTGAGAAAATGATCTTCTATCATTAAACCTTGGATGAGTGAATCTCCTAGGTTTAGTCCCATGAATATAAATAAATGTGTGATGCCTTTCCCTAAATTGTGGCCTACTAGATTATTATTTTGAGTGGGAGTCCTAAGTAGGGAATCATCTTCTACGTTCTTTCCTTTAAAGAAAATGGTCTTACTGGATGATGGTCCATTGTCATTAGTATAGCCTAAACCTTATTTATCATTAGTCATCTTTTTAGTACCTAGTATGGTTTCTAATTTCTCATTACCCTTCGTAAATTTCGTTAGTGATTCCTTAAGGATTTCTACTTTTTTCTTTAGTGGAATGTTTTCTTTTAGTAAATGATTCTAATTTTTGCATAAGTCCTCAATTTTCTAATTTATACTCTCATCTAATTCCTTTAAAGATTCCTTACGTCTAGCATGAAACTCCTTATCCTTCCTTGTTAATTCTTCTATATGTTTTAATACTTCTTCCTAAGAATACTTAACATCACACTCATTATCACTATGATGGGAATGTGAAGAAGATACCTCACCGTGTGTTATAAAGTACATGTTTGCCACTTCTTCATTTTCAAAATCACTTTATTCGGTCTACATGGCCTTTAATGCCTTCTTCTTCTTTGATACTTTCTTTTCTCTCTTTTCCTTCTTCTCTTTCCTTTCGTCCTCCTCCTCCTTCTTATGGATGTGTGCATGCATCCTTAAATGATTAAATGATTTCTTTCATCACATTTAAAACACGTTATGTTAGCTAATTGACTTTTAGAGAAAGACTTACCTCTTCTACATATGGATGCCTTCCTTATAAATCTCTTTAAGCTTCTTGTAATAAGGGCAAGTTTTTATTTTTCTCTTCTAAATGAGGACTCTTCATTTTCACTTTCCTCCTTCCTTTTTTCCTTGAATGATATATTCAACATTTGAATAGGTCGTACTTAGAACCTTTAAAGCATTAACGATATCAAGAAAATGAGCATATGTGGTAGAGATGTCTTCATAATGCAACATTTGAAGAAGTTTGTATTCATAAGTAAGCAAGCTAAGTTTACTCTCTTTTACTTGATTCGTGCTTTCGTGTGTGATTTCTAGTATATACCAAATATCATAGAGAGACTAATTTCCTTTCTTCTTTATCCCACTCTACTTCTTTCTTAGGCACTAATTCATTTCTTATGAATTTAGTTAGCATAGAGATTTTTTGTGAAACTATTAATTATAATTTTACTATTCTATCCACCAAATAACATCTTAATCTATTTGTTATGGTAGAAAAGGAGTTCATCATGTGTGCCATAATATTTTTTCTCACAAATTTGCTAATATTTTTCCTACGTGAGAGCTACACTCTGATACTAATTGTTAGTTTTAAATGGAACCTAAGGGGGGAGTGAATTAAGGACTTTAAAAATTCTAAAACAAAATTTTAATTTCACCAAAAAACCTAAAACACTTTTGTAGAATTATATAAAACATGACATTCACGATTTAATAATGTGAATTTAATATAAATAATTATACAATTAAATTACTTGTATATTAAAAAATGATATAGAAGAAAATTATGGGTTAAACAATATTATAAACAAAATTAAATTAAATAACATAAACATAAAAGTGTTGGAAGAAGAGAGATAAACAAATTTGTATTACTTGGAAAAGATCCATTTTCTCTTACGTCTAGTTTCCAACAAAACTTATTGAGATTTTCTATTATAATAAAATAGAGTAATATTAGAAATACAATTATTTTTCTAGGCTCAAGGATAACCTTTTAAATTCTTTTTTAAGGGATTAAAGAGAACATCTTTCTTGCAACTATTCTATCTCTCAAATTCACACTTGAAAGAATTTCTTTTAAGAACAAATTGGCGTATTTAGAGGCCCAAAAAAACTTTTGATAAATATAAAAATATGCCTAAAATACTCACAAATACCATCTTAATGCCTCAACCAAAACTAACACATAAAACACTTCTTACAATGGTTTTTGGGGAGTTCAATAGCGTTGTTTATACCCACCATTTTACTATCGAACATGTATGTACAATAGTGAACTCTAGAATGGCTATTGAACCCTTCTTCAACTATCGTTGAACCTTTAAAACATATAAAATTTTTCCAAAACAATGAAATCCAATCCAAATTAATTTCTAACAAATTCTTAAACTTTCTAACCTCAAAAACACATCTAAAACCTTCCTAAAAATATTTTTAACTTATCATGAGGATTATTAAAACTTTTTATATAAGATTCCTCTTGATTGTGCATCCTATATACATATTCTAAAATATGTATGCAACTTTTCATGAATGAGCCACATTAAAATACCAAAATGAACTAAGTGAATTTTAAAATAAAAAAATACAAACACCAACCTATATAAGATCTATTTTGTTTTTAAAAAGCTTGAGTCAAAATCAATTCACCATAAGCTTTTTCTTGATTCCAAGACTCCATATCCATGTTCTTTTATACTTCATTTTAAACACATATCTTTCAAACACTTAAAAATGCAATAAAATATTAGTCTAAATAATATTTTGTCACATTAAAACAAAGTGAACCTCACCTAGTTCAACACTTTTAAAAAATCTCACAATTTGACAACCTTTGAACCTTTCATACATTTCACTAGGCTTATAAAATGTTTGAAAGGATTCACAAGACACTTGGAAATGGATGCACACAATAGCTCATAAATCTTTATAAAAACACACTTTATACTTCAATTAAATTATACAATTATTTCTTATCATTTGGATACTTGAAACCTTGATATAAACACCTACTTATAGTGTTTTTTTATCTTACTATCCATTTATGAATTTTGCTTAACATTCAAAAGAATTTATTTTAATTTATGTTGCACATCCTAATGATGGATTATAATCTATGCTTGTATGGGTTAACCAAACTCCATACATTATTCTACCAGTGCCTGGTCAACTGATGCATATCTATGTTAACCAAATAGACTACCTAATGCACACTCATTGGCCTCATGAAACATATTGGTTAACCAATGGCTGGTTGGCCAATCTCTATTTAAACTAGTTTTTCACTAGATATTTAAACACTTCCAAATCAATTTAAAACATTTCCCCATACTTCAAATCATTTTCTTCACTTAGACACATATTCAAAAACTACTTTAACTCATTAAAAGGATTATTTCTAGACATTATCCACACATTTTCCTCTTGATTATGCAATTTATATACATATTTTAAATAGGAATGCAAATATGCATGACTGAGTCCTTAAATACCAAAATTAGACTAAACAAAACTTCCATAAATTATAGTTGTAAACTTGTGAAAAATCTAGCTAAAACTTTATAAAAACTCATATAAAACTAAAAAACCATTCACTTTGTACTTCAAATAAATTATAGGATTATTTCTTATCATTTGGATACCTAAAACCTGGATATAAACACCTACTTATAGTCTTTTTTTTAATCTTACTAGCCATTTATGAATTTTTCTTAACATTCAAAAGCATTTATTTTAATTTATATTGAATATCCTAACGATGGATCACAATCTATGCATGCATCAGTTGAACAAACTCCATAAAATTTTCTACTAGTGCTTGGTCAATGATAATTGTGCATTAGTATAAGTTTTTCTTAGTGCTTGGCATTTGTTTCTTACATAATAGGTTGATATTATTATGTTTTAAGACTTATTTTGTATGTTTTTGTTTAGTATGATCTTTATTATTATTTTTTATTTAGTATTCGTTTGTAGTAAGTTTTGATCATTTAGTATTTTTATTTTTATTTTATGTTTTATTATTTAACTATTAATTTTGGGTTAGAATTAAATCTTATTGGTGTATTTATTTATTGAGTAGGGTATATTGAAGTTGAAAAAGAAAAAAAAAGGAACTATGAAATTTGGATGAGATATGAATGAAGCAGGTGAGCTGAAACAACTAAGGAAATAACCAAGTCCAAGTCAATTCTCCAAGACAAGATCAACTCATTTTCACCAACAAGACCAAGTCTAGATCAAGGGATTAGTTACTAGGCATGGCGCATGGGGCTTCACCAGCTGGGCAAGTTGGACTCCATGTGTGGACCTGCTAGGTGGGAGTTGGACTTGATCGGCATGGACTAAGACCAAGCCGCCTACTCCAACTCGCGTGGGTGTGGGCTGCTTCAACTCCACCAGCATAGCCCACATGAAAGGAGAGTGGTTTGGTCCACACAGCTGCTAGATTGGAGCATGTCCTGAAGGGCTTGATCTGCGCCTGCCACATGCACCTGGAGTTGGAGTTGGACCCCCTTTTGTTTTGGCCAAGCCTGTATGTTGGACTAACTTGCACCAAGACCCAGCATAGGAGGGCTACAAAAATTATTTAAAAAATAGAGAGGACAGCCCTAGGATTGACGAGAGAAAACATACAAATTTAGACAACACAGAAGCAAGACACAACCATTCAGTCACCACGCACATAATGCAGATTCAGACATAGAAGAAGGAGACGCAGACAGAAGGGAGAGACAAGCAGAGTGGCAGAAAATACAGAAATAGAAAATAACTATTTTTAGCAGTCAGCAGCCACACCTCATAAGCTTCAAACACTATACAAGCTACAAAAACTTCAAGAGTTCTTTGAAACTCCTTTTTTTAAAGATTTATTTGACCTTTATTTTATTTTATTTTATTTTTTATTATTTTTCATATTTTGGAGAATATGGATATGTTTGAACTTGTTTTTTATTATGAGTGGCTGAAATATTTTTAGGATTTATTTTTTGAATTTGTTTGAACCTTTGGTTGTTAATTAATTTTATAAATATTTATGTTGTTTATTAAGCTTAAACACTATAATAAATAGAGAGAGTGAGTTGGGTAATTCATGTTAGATGTACAATGAGAGTTGGCATTTAATAGACTTATAGACAACAAGTTATTAATTTATTAAGAATAGATTCCAATAAATTGATATACTGCCTATAGGATAGCTTCATATCTAGTTGAATATTTAGGAAAGGCTTTGCATGTCAAAAGATCTCAAAGTTAATCCTAGATTATTTAACTGGTGACATTTAGTTGCACCTTAAGAGAGCGTAGCTAAAATATTAGGAAATCTTAGGCCAAATATAAATTAGATCAATTAAACCAAAGGGAGACAAATAGGGATAACAACAAGTACTATTCTTAAATCTTGATTTTTTCCAAATTTTTGTTTGTAGTGTTGGTGATTAGTTGTGTTGCTCGCTTTTACTTCTAATTTGTTTGCGTTTTACTTTTTTTATATATTATTTGTTTAAATTTATTTCTTGAACAAAATGTAAGCCAAATGGATAGGGTGTCTAGATACAATCCTCGTGGGATCAATATTCGTTTTTTACTAAAAGTATGACTCGTATACTTGTAGTTTTGAGCGTAAAACTAGTGGTTTTGGTTTTGCAATTAATCAATCAAATAGTCAACTGATGTATATTTATGTTAACCAAATAGACTATAAGATGCACACTAATTGGCCTGATGAAGCATATTGGTTAACTAGTGGCTGGTTGGCTAGTCCCCATTTAAACTGGTTTCTCACGAGTTAAATACAATTAAACACTTTCAACTGAATTTAAAACATTTCCCTATACTTTAAAACATTTTATTAACTTAGACACACATTTAAAAACTTTTCTAAAAACTATTTTAACTTATCAGGAGAATTATTTCAAGGCATTCCATACATATTTTCCTCTTGATTATGCAATCTATATACATATTCTAAACAAGAATGCAAATATTCATGAGAGATTCCTTAAACACCAAAATTAGACAAAAAAAACTTACATAAATTATAATTTTAACCTATACAAAATCTAGCTTTTTTCCATCTTTGAGTCCTTCACTTGATCATTACATAAGCTCTAATTCAGCTCTAAGACTCATGACTCATTTCTTTAACACTTCATTAATATGCCTATCTTTTATAACCTTAAACATAATAAGGCATTAGTATCAAGATTGTTTAGTCATTATCAAAACAAGGTGGAACCTCCCTTAGTCTAACATAAAGGAGGAATTGGAAATGTTGAACTAGACAAATATAAGAAACACCCATATCACATTCCAAGAAACCAAGAAAAAACCAAATAGAATATAGAACTAATTATACTTGGATCCTCTAAATGGTATGAAACAAGTTAAATCGAAAAACGAATTAGAGGAATACGTGTAGAGAGTGGAAGTTAATTATTCAATGTTGAAAAAAAGATCAAGGGTGTAGTGGCTTAAAATTGGTGATATGAACTCCTCTTTTTTTTCATAATTCTAATATATCCAAGAGAATTACAATAAGATCTTCATTTTGCATAACCAAAATGATGTTGTACCATCCTCTCATGAGAAACTAAAATTGGTGTCCTTAACTTACTTTCATAATATACTGGGAACCTGGTGTAATAATTCCATCTTTGTCTAACTTCTCTAGTCTTTTATAAGCGATATAACCTCTAATGTAGATGTTAACATGCTCATTCAAACTTTTACAGATTCTGAGATAAAACTATGTTTTCTTTGCAATTAAAGAAGGCATCTGGTTTAGATGGATTAAATGCAATTTTTTAAAGTCATGGCACTTGATGAAGCAGATGGTAATTGACGTAGTGCAAGATTTTTTTTGAAAATAAGAGTATGATGAAGGACTTAAATAGAACCTACATTACTTATGCTAAAAGTTCCTAATCCAAGATATTTGAAGGACTTTATACCTATGTCATATGTTAATGCCATTTATAAGATAATCTTAAAACTATTGTTGTGAAGGTTGAATGGAGTTTTGAAATAGTTGATCAGTTAAACACAAGGAGAGTTTATAGAAGGAAGGTAGATTGGTGATAACATACATTGGCTAAGGACTTTTTTTTAAGGATATTACAGGAAGAATTCTTTTAAGAGTTATATTGTCAAGGTTCATTTTTGTTTGCTAGTTTTTATTGCAATGCAAATATACAAGTTGTAACTTATAGTATAATAAATATCGATCCCACGATGATTGAATAGAATCACTTAACAATTTGAATTGCACTTTGTTTAAGCTAAATCAATTTATAGAAGCTGAAATTTTAAAATAAGCTAATGAAACTTAAATGAATTCAATCGTATAAGAAAACAAAATAAGAAGATACTTAATAAGGGAGACTTATGGTTATTATATCCTTATTTATCGTCCTTTTACTATATTGATTTAATTTTTTTATCCTAGATACCCAATGTTTGATTACCCTCTCTTGAGTTCTAATCAATTAATCCCAATTGAAATACTTAAAAATCGTAACTTCTCAGTCTAAAATACTACTCATAAATATGTAATTGGACGTTAAATAATCCTACGGCCAATCAAGAAGCAATTAGGATCTATATTCAGTCACTTGTTAATCTATTAATTTTAGGATCGTTAAGTTACCAATTCTTGTTGTGCACGCTAACTAAAATAAATCAAAACAGTCTCTCAATTCAAAGTGATTATAAACTCAATAATTAACACAAACCACCATTCATTAAATCAATTAGACAAAAGTTAGATAAAAAATTCAAGAAAAATCCCTGAACTAGATTTAGCAATCCATAATCATGTTAAAACAACCAATATTTAGATTGAACATCAAAAGGAAAGCAAAATAAAGATAAACTAATGAAGATAATGAAGTTTCTCTTGCTGGAAAATCTGGATAACTTTTCTTAAATCTTGAATTCTCCTTTTTTATCTTGAGTTTCTTGATGTTTTTCTTCTTCCAAAACCCCTCTTTTTCTATCTTGGATGTTCTTTAGGCTTATAATGGTTATTGCTAGGGTTTTCCATGTCTTCTTTTGTCCAAAATAGCATACTCGAATAGAAAATGTCATCCCATAAAACAAGGAACCCACCAAGTCGCTATAGTGACTTTGTCACTATAACGACCTAGAGATTGCACATCTTCTATTGCTATAGAGATCTAAATTCTGCCTCCAAGCTTCTTCTTCTTCCCGTCTTTCTCACCTAACTCAATCCCACTTCACTTTGCATTAGATATTTACACTAAAATGATAGAAATCTTACCAAAGAACACAAACATCACACTAAAACAATTAAAAATTAACAAAACACTATAATAACATCAAACTAAGTCTAAATCATGCAATTTTCATCCTAAACATTCATACTAACATACTAAACCATTATGGAATTAACTTTCAATGCAATCTTATCATCATCCCCTCACTTAAACTTTTGCTTGTCTTCAAGCAAGATGTAAACTCAAGCAAAGATAACAATAGGTTATGCATTCAAACAATGGCTTGGAAGATGCATCTTAAAAAAGATATTAATCACCTATTCTTACATCTATGACACTTACATCCATAAATTGATGGCATTACCATGTGGAAGGTAGTTTATTGATAAGCAATCATTCTTGAAAGTGTCATCATAATCAAAATAAGATCCATAGATTTTATTTTCCACACTAATTCATCATTTTTACTATTACTTTGAACAATTGCCTAATCTTTTCAAGTGAAGGCAAACACTTTATCGTGAATGTCCCCTAGCTACTTAACTATTTTTGTTCATTTAAACTTGGTTGGAGTGTCATTCTAGTGTTTTGACGCGAGAGTAAATGTTTTATCGAAATGTTACTAAGCTATACCACAGCCTATAACTAGCTACTAGCTCTATTATTAACCAAGTTTTCACTATGGCTAGCAAAATAGGAGTGATGTATCAAATATATCATTAATTCCTTTCTTCCTTTATATCCTATGTCCTTTTTTCTTAACCAATTCATTCTTAGGAAGAATCAAAAGTGATGCCTATTGAATTAATTCCATTTAAATAAAAATTCAATCAATAAGTGTAAAAGATGAAAGACCAAGTGAAGAATATCTTGATTAAGGTGCACATTCATTGAAAGGACAATCAAGATATGGATTCCATATGATAAATGATTCTTCATTCTCAAATATTCATGTTCATAAGCAAAACTATTCCATAAATCTCATACCATTGTGTTAACCCTATGGCACCCAAGTGAGGGGTGAATTGGGTGTTTAAAAAATCTTACGGAAATAAAACACTTTAAACACCTTAGGCAAATTTAAACAATATGAAATTCTTAACCAAAATTCAACTCAAATGGAATGTCAAACTTTATGTCAATATTTAGCAAATTCAATTAATAATTCAAACAAATACAATGCACAAATATAAGAGAGTTAGGGAAGAGATGAACACAAGGATTTATAGAGGTTCGCCTACCCCAAAGATAGACTACGTCCTCTCTCCAACTACTT
>JAOXYD010224025.1:0-32357 GCA_028565735.1 Pinacopodium congolense
AAATACTTATATATTGCATCTGTTAAAAGTGATCATAGTAGAGAATTTGACAATGACATGTTTGAATATTTTTGTGATGATCATGGTATTTCGCATAACTTCTCTGCCACCTAGGACACCACATCAAAATGGTGTAGTACAAAGAAAGAGTAGATCTTTACAAGAAATGGCATAAACAACAAATAATGAGTATGATTTACCTACATATTTTTTGTTCGAAGCAGCTGCATGTACACACCATGTCATAAATAAAGTAAACATAAGATATAAAATGGATAACAAAACCTTATGAAATTTTCAACT
The DNA here is from genome assembly GCA_028565735.1 of Pinacopodium congolense. Taxonomy (NCBI): domain Eukaryota; kingdom Viridiplantae; phylum Streptophyta; class Magnoliopsida; order Malpighiales; family Erythroxylaceae; genus Pinacopodium; species Pinacopodium congolense. The sequence goes on from JAOXYD010224025.1 coordinate 304, forward strand.
GTAAGAAACCTAAGATTAGTCACTTTAAAGTGTTTCATTTCAAATGTTATATCTTGAATATTAAAGATAGTTTGGATAAGTTTGATTCCAAAACAGATGAAGGCATTTTCTTATATTATTCATTGCCTAGTAAAACTTATAGGTTTTTTAACAAAAGTAGACGTGTTGTAGAAGAATCCATGCATGTTGTATTTGATGAAGCTAACCCTTTCGAAAGAGAAAGAGTATTTAAGAATGATGATATAGAATTATCCAAGAGCTTAGAAAACATAACACTTGAAGAAGTAAGACAACCGTCTCAAGAACAAATTGTTGATCTAAGTGAAGAAAGAAGGGATGATGAACTACCAAGAGATTAGAGATACAAGAAGGATCGTCCTTTTAAACAAATAATAGGTGATATCGACAAAGGGGTAACTACTTACTTTCACTTTAATTTATCGCATCTTGCATTTATTTCCAAGATTGAACCTAGCATAATTGAAGAAGACTTAGATGATGAAAATGGGATTTTGACTATGAATGAACAACTAAACCAATTTGAAAGAAATAAAATTTGTACCCTAGTATCTAGACCTAAAGATCATCCAATCTTAGGTACTAAATGGGTGTTCAAGAAAAAATTAGATGAACAAGGAAATATAGTTAGAAACAAGGCAAGATTAGTGGCAAAGGGATATAACCAACAAGAAGCAATAGATTACGATGAAACTTTTGCCCTTGTAGCTATATTAGAAGACATTAGACTCTTACTTGCATTTTTATTGCATATAGGTTTTAAATTGTTTCAAATGGATGTTAAAAGTGCTTTCTTAAATGATTTTATTCAAGAAGAAGTGTATGCTAAGCAACCACCTTTTGTTTTCAAAGACATGATGCACTCAAACATGTTTTTAAATTATCTAAAGCATTATATGGTTTAAAACAAGCACCTAAAGCATGATATGATAGGCTAAGCACATTTTTTCTTGAAAATGGTTTAGAAAACGGGAAACTTGATACTACATTGTTCATTAAGAAAGAAAAAAGAATTTATTAATTGTTCAAGTTTATGTGGATGACATTATTTTTTATGCTACTAGTGAACAATTATGTCAAGAGTTTGTTAGGTGTATGAGTATGGAGTTTGAGGTAAGCACGATGGGAGAGCTGAACTTTTTTTCTTAGACTCCAAATCAACAAAATGAAGGATAGCATCTTCATCAATCAAGCCAAGTACACAAGGAAACTACTTAAACGATTTGGCATGGATCAAACAAAACCACTAAGTACTCTTATGAGCACTTTTATGAAACTAAACAAGGATGAAGGTAGTAAGGAACTATATGTAAAGAAATATCAAGGTATCATCGATAAGTTTTTGTATTTAACTACTACTAGACCTGATATTATGTTTAATGTTTATCTTTCCTGGGGAATCTCATCTATTAGACATTAAATGAATTTTGTGCTATTTGAGTAGTACATTGCATTTTGGAGTTTGGTATCTTAGGAATGCATATTTAGAATTGGTTAGTTATTTAGATGCTGATTATGTGGGAAGTTTATTAGATATAAAAAGACCATTTGGTGCATGTTATTTCTTAGGTAATGCAATAGCTTCATGGTTTCGCAAGAAAAAAAAAAAGTTGCATTGTCTATGGCCAAAGCTAAGCTTTTAGCCACCAGTGGTTGTTGCACTCAAATTTTATGGCTCAAACAACAACTTAGAGACTTTGTTTTAGAACTTAATAAAGTTCCTATAAGATGTGACAATACCAATACTATTTCCTTAACAAAAAATCCCATTCAACATTCTAGGATCAAGCATATCAAAATTCGTTATCATTTCAATAGAGATCATGTTCACAATTGTGATATAGAACTCGAGTTTGTTAATACCTTGCATCAATTAGCAGCTATTTTTACTAAAACCCTATGTGAAGATCATTTTTGCACAAATAGGAGAGGAATTGGCATGATAGATGGTCATTCTTTAAGATAAAGTACTAATCCTTTTTGTTTATTACAAAAAGGGGGAGAAGTGTGTGACAATATGTTGTATGTTCTTTGTATTTTATATGACTTAAGGGGGATTCGATTTGTTTTAATTCATGAATTAAGTGGGAGTTAAAGTTAAAATCAATTATTTTGAACTCTTGTTTGACTTAGGGAAGTTTTAAAATGTTTAAAATATCACATAGTTTTATTATCATCAAAAAGGGGGAGATTGATGAAACAAGGGTGGTTCTACCTTATTTGGATGATAATTAAACTATTCTATTACTAATTTTTATGCTTAAGTGTGTTAAAGGATAGGTACTTTAAAAGAAGACTGATTGAACAAAAACTACTAATCGGTCGACTAAATGACTAGATTATAGAGCGAAAGATCATGAACGGTCAAAGTTTTACACAATTAATAAGAGATTAATGTAGATGAACAATGAGGATACATTGCAAAGGCTTATTGACAAGGATTAAAGGTATATATATGAGTAATTAGTAGGAGGAGAACATATAAAATCTTTCTAAGTCAATTGGGAATTTTGAGAAGTTTATTGAGCTCTTTTGTGTTAACTTGTAACATTGAGTGACACTTGTCTCTTCATTGCATATCGTTATATCCATTGAGTTTTGAGAGATCTTATTTTTATCATATTAAATTGATTCTTGAGTGAAGCACTTTGTATTATGTTTTTTTTTATTTTATTCTTAACCCTTATAAAAAGAACGAGAGAAGGTTATCCTAGAATCACAAAAGGATCTTGTAGTTAAGTAAGTTGTAATCTAAATTGGTGTATTTTGGTCCATAAAAGGATCTTATAGTCTTGAGAGCTCTTATTTTTAATATATTAAAGTGATTCTTGAGTGAAACACTTTTTAGTGTGTTTTGGTGATGTTATTCTTGAGCCTTAGAAAAAGAACAAGAGAAGGCTATCCTTGAATCACAAAAGGTTATCCTTGAACCAAAAAAGGATCTTGTACTTCATCGTATTTGTGCATTTTGATAATTTGTTTTTATTTTTCTGTAATTTAAATAAAGTTTTTTTGATTTACAAAAGAATTTTCATCACCTAATTCACCCTCATCCTAGGTGCCATTAGAACTAACACGACGAATTAACTTTGTTTTAATTAACTATACTATATGAAGATCTTTGTTTATTTAAGTGATTCATTTTCTATAATAGACTGGCCATCTATAATATATTCTTAAGCAATTATAAATATGATAATCTACCTTTATTGATGGAAAAATTAATAAACAGCACAATTCAATCAATGAATGACAAAATTTAAATTAATTATGAGGGTCTCAAATCTAGAAGTGAATTTTAGGTTTAAACTTCCTAATCTTAACGCTTGTTATTCTAAGTTTTTTGAATTATTATGCAATGAAAAAGATGTAAAAAGGAATTGATTTAATGATAGCTTTATCTTACTTTAGTGAAGATAACCTAGATCTAGTCATATAGATTTTTCATTGACTTAATTAATCAACTAGAACTGAAAACTTAGTTAGACTTTAGATTGTTAAATCTTAATTTCTTCTTGTGATATATTAATTAGTTGGTAATCTAGATATTTTAGCACTTAACTTGGTTTATCATTTTACTTGTTGATAATGTATACTTAACTTAATTTGGTCTCAAGTTAGAATTGTTATTAGAAGAGAGTAGAGATAGAATTCGATAAGTTTTTTGGCATCACTGTTGGGAATTTGTATTATTAATATTAGGAATATTTTCACATTGATTATTCTAGATTTTAATTTTTAATTTTATTTGATTTTGTTTTCTTTTGTATTAAAATTTTAGTTGTTTGCATATATATCAAGATTATTAGTGTTATGATCATCAAGAAGCTTTAGGTTGTGCCTAGGATGATAGTTGATCTAGCTATGATAATCATTAGAATACCACCTACAACTCTAGTTAGATGGATCATTTAGATTGCTTCTGGATTAATAAATTTTACTTTGAGTTACCTCCATCAAATTATGATTAATAGTAACACAAGGAGGCAATATTAGCATTTTTTGGGCTCATAAGTGAATTTACATCCAGAAGTAAGGCTAATAAAAAAATAATGAAAGTTTCTTGCGACATTTTTTAGATCCTAGATGGGAAGTTGATGGAATCAATTGTAGAATATAAGCAAGTTAGACTACTTAACACCATGGAAATGGAGCTCAAGGAGAAAGAAAAGGAAAATATTATTAGAAGTAGGAAAAAAACTAAAAATTAAACTCAAATGGAATAATGAAAAACTTGATTACAATGAGGATATCAATGTTGTAAAAAAAGCACTTGTTATCATTCATTTTACTGGTATTGTGGTTTTTGATCACCAATAGAGAATTGTGTATCAAGATTGTTTTGCAATAATGCTTCACAACAAGGTAAACAAGGTGAGTAAAGGAACCCAACATTAGGTAAGTTAGGCTATAAGGTTATGGTAGGCCCTCCTAAATAGTGCAAAAGGAGTCTAAAGGATTGGGATTTGAAAGAGAATCATAATCATAATTTTTTTTATGATAAGGTCTAGCTAAAAACATTTTAAACAAGTGCTACTTTGGTGTTAATCCAATCATTAGTTTAGTTTTCTATTCATTTCATGTTTTTAGTTAATTACTTTAGTTATATTATTTTTTATCTAGCATATTAAACAAAACTTAGGTGTACAATGCTTTTACTTTAAGTGATCCTTCAATTAGGGACATTTTAGGGGATAAGAAGTAGGGAGAATAACTTAAGTGATACCTTTTAAAGAATACATAATTTAGGCATGATATAGTGATAGGAATGAGTTTTATCATCTTTTTATATGCAAAATCATTTAATTTCATTCCTATTGTTGGTTCAAAAATGCTTAATTGGTGTTATGTTATAATTACTCAAGAGGTTACCCCTTTTTGGATGAATTCTAAATTAAGAAATGAGAGGATGCACTCAATTATGGAGAAAAAAGTCGAAGTTTACTTTAACTATGAAAAAAAATAGTAATAATAAAAAAGGATGAGGGAAATTCACATATTTAAAACATAAAAAGAAAAGCAAAAAAAAATTTAGGTGAAAGCTACAAAAAAATTTAAGGAAAAAGAGAGGAGGGTTTTAAAGAAAAATGAAAAACTTGGATGGGAGGCATGAAGCCTAAGAGAGGAAGAAGTAAAAAATCTTTGTGTGAGGTGGGCAGCAAAAATGTTAAAAAGCTTTCTAGGAGAGGAAAAAAGAAAGTTTTTAAAATAGGAGAAAATCTTTCCTCGGAGACAATAGCAAATGTTCTAAAAAGGAGTGGAGCTTTCTTTGTAGGATGGCAACATCATTTCTATTGGATTTTCCTTGGGTTTTCGTTTAGATTTTTCATTGTTCCTTCATTTTATTCACTTCTTTCATTAACTTTAGTTGTTCTTTTCATTTTCAAATGCTTTTTGTCTATTTTTCTGAATGTTATTGTTATTCAATTCATTAGTTTAATGCTTTCTTGCATAATAATGTTTTAATATTTTGGTTGTTAATTTATAAGTTTATAGATGAATCTCTTGACATTGTAAGGAACCATGCCTATAAGTTTATGAATGGATATTTTTATTCTCAATTTTCTAGCCTATGTTCTACTAGTTTAAGCTTTGATTTTTTTGTTATTAGGTTTTTCTTTATCAACTATTAATTGTGTGAAGTTTTATTTTATGGGTTTTCACTTATTCTTAGCATCTTTGGTTAATCTATGCTTGATAGTTGGGATTTAGGCATGTTCTTAGGATGTCAATCATTTAATGTCAATTTTTGTTTAATTTATATGTGTTGAAAAATTTTTTAGAGTGTTAGTTTGAGTTTTTTTTAATTAAGTTTTGGTTAATTTATTATTAGCATATATAGCTAGAGCTTGCATTATATTAAGTGCTGAACATTGGTTTTCATTACAAGTTTAAATCTTCCAGCCTTAGTTTTATTTCATTAAGTATGGATTGTGTTTATTTAATCTTTGTTTTGGCTGATTTGTGTATGTGTGGCAAAATTCCTAAAGGCTTGATGGTATAAGAGGGATGAGGGGATAATTAATTGTGAGAATGTGATTGAGTTTGTATTGATTTGGTGCTTTTAAGCTTAGGTTAGTTTGGGACTTTGGTTAAATATCTTGAATTAGGTATTATCTTAAGGCTTGATCACCCTTTAGGTAATTTCATAATTTGAACGATAAGATTGAGCATGTGATATGTAATTCTTCTTAGCATTTTCCAAAAGTGGTAATAGGTTATTTAGATTTGTTATCATACTTAACTAACTAGTCTAAGGTCTCATACCTGTAAGTTACACATCTTGAGCTTGTGTGTTAATGGCCTAAGTTAGTCAATCCTTATCACTTAATTCTTCTTTACTATTAAACTTAGAGAGCTTGATCTTGGTCATAGTAAAGATAGGGGTATTTCTAAAACTTGTTAGATTTACCTATGTTAGAGGAACTGAGGGTTTGAGAGTTTGTTCAAACTTATAGGCTAACACCTTGGCTAGAGCACCTTTTATCTAAACTCGAGGATCAATAGTTGTCCCATAATCTTGTTGATACCTTCAGTTTATTTCTTTGTTATTGTTAGCAGTCTTTTTGTGTTTTTCTTTGTGCTTGTCTCTTGATTGCGTTTATTACATCTTAGCTTAGTTTACCTTTCATCCTATAATGGTTTTTTTTTTGTTTTTCTTTGCAACATTCAAAATAGCAATAGCAACTAGCTCCCTGAGGATTCGACCCTAACTCACCCTACTAAATAGTAAGGTCTAGTTAGATTTATTATTTAATAGTTGGAGGCAATCTATCAAATTTTTTGTGCCATTTTCAGGGAGCTAACATAGTGTTTTTGTTATTTCTTGTGTTATTTTTTCTTTTGTTTTTATTTTTTATTTTTTGTCATTGGTTACCTGGTCTTCTATTTGTTTTTATTCATAACTTTCTCTAAATTTATAGAACTTTTGAGGGATGATGGATCATTATCAGTGTTTTTTTTAGTTTCATTCTTATTCTTCTTATCTTGATAATGAGTTTGAATTTCTTGCTACTTCCAAGTTAGAGCATCAAGTGACAAACCTCACACCCTTAGTGACACAAGCAAAGATGGATAAAGAAGAAGCTAAGGTACGTGATGCTTGCTCATTTTTTCGGTTATCCTACTCGTACTTGTCCTATTTTTCAGGATGAGCAACATGACTTTGGATTTCCACCCGTGTGCTATTAAGATCAATCATACATCCAGCCTCCACCTCCACCATCACCACAAGCAGCATGACTTTAAAGGATATCATACAAAGTTTAATGACAAGTACTCTTCAATCTCAATAAGAAATGATAAGTATCTTGAAGAACTTGGTGCATCAATTGAGCCAATTTGTAGATGAGGTGCAAAACATAAAAGCCCTAGAGCCTAAAAGCTTTCTTAGCCAATAGGAGAGTGATGCTAAGGATGATGTGTGATGTTATCCATCAAGGAGTGGAGACTTGATGGACAACCCAAGGCATTCGTGTTCTTTCAATAAGTAACAACGAGTGGAAAAGGTATTCGTTCATTAAAATAAGGAGGATATGACACTCTTACAATAAGTGATGAATTTCATGTTTTTACTAACCAAGTTTCTTTTCCTTTTCCTAGCAGTTTGATTAATGAAATTGAGTTTTCTTGGAGCTAAGATCATTTTCCAGAACTTATAAATCATTCAAGAGCTTCTCTTAGGTGTTTTCTGGATTTTAAACTTGTTCTTTTCCTTACTATTTGTGATTACTTAAAGTATTTTACTTTTGGTAGTTGATTTGATTACTTTGATGATCATGTCTGGCCAATTTACTTTTCAACTAAAGATTTGTGAGTAAATGAAATAAGTGAGCCTTTGTGCATGATTTAGGGACTAATTTTGTTCTTTGAAGAGTTGAAACCTCTAATTTTAAGCTAGTCACTTTGGCGATAATTAATCTATTAAAAGATTAATAGATGATATATGACTTGAGAAATAAACTTAGGTTGTTGGAAAAATGAATAAAAAACAAAAATTAATCATTTTATTAAAAACCTTCATTATTTGTAAGAGTTTAAGTTCCAAGAATAAAATTTTAGAGGTTAACTTCTTGGTTTTAAAGCCTATTAACTAATTTGATGCATGACCAATCTACAAAGTAGGATTAGTAGAGAAAAAGCATAATCTTAACTATAGCTTGGTCTTGAAATTGTGAAGAAACTCTAAATTAGCCCCTAAAAATGTCAATTTCTTAATTAATTCCTTTAAAATCTAATCTTTAGCTAAGTTCCACAATTTGGTAATTTTTGGAAACAATTTAGAAGTCATTTTACATTTTTTGAATCAAATTAAATTAAATTAGCATTTTTAGCTTTTTAATTAATGATTTGGAATTTTCTGGATAATTGTAAGCTAATAATTAAAGAATTTCCCTGTGGGATTGACATTTGGTTCCAAAAAATATCCTATTATATTATTTGTTCAATAGGTGCACTTGCATAAGCATTGGTTAAATTCAAAGTAAAAATTATTCAAGAGCTTATGTCACTTAACCAACAACAAAAGGTTTTTTAAGTCGTTGTCAGGGAAAATCCTAGAATATTAGGAAATTTTTTAGGTCAATTACTCTAGGACTTTATATTGTTTTCCTAATTTTCTGAATTTTTACATTTATTTTGTGATTTTTAATTTTGAGTGTTTTTATTGCCTTATGGTGATCTTATTTATGGTGTTTCCTTGTTTTTTTAGTATTTGCTTTTGTTTAGTTATTTTATTTAAATTTTTACACGTAGTTGGGGTCAAAATCCTGAGCAACTAGACTTTGATCTAGAGCTTGAGTGTACATTGTGTAGGAAAAAAAAAGAATCACAACCTACCACGGCCAATCCTTTAGAAGTAGGAACGTTTAGTGACACTAAATTGAAGCATGTAGAAATGGATCCTTAAAAACAAGTAGTTGTTAGACCTCCGCATAAACCTAGAGAACTAACTATGATGGACTTTGCAATGGGAAACAAAGGCAGACCTATGGTTAGCATTATTTAGATTAGGATCAAGACAAAAAATTTTGAGATCCCACATAGTATAATTTCCAAAGTTAGGTCTTCCTAATTTGGTGGTTCAGCTTTAGAAGATCCAAATGAACATTTGCATAATTTCCTAGATACTTGTGATCCCTTTAAAAGAAATCGGGTTTTGGAAGATGCAATTAAGCTTAGGCTTTTACCTTTTTCTCTTAAAGATGAACCTAAAACATGGCTATCAACACTTCAACCTAGTTGTACGACTTCATAGGATGATTTAATGAAATTATTTTTAGCTAAATTTTTTGCACTTATCAAGATAACAAAGATGAAAACTAAGGTTATTTCATTTATGTGATACTGGAATGAAAGTCTATATGAAACTTGGGAGAGATTTAGAGATATACTCCCCAAGTGTCCTAGCCATGCATTTAGTACATGGAAACAAATGGATGTTTTCTATACTAGTTTTACACCTTAAACCCATAGCATAATTAATGCCACGGCTAGAGGTAATTTTATGAAAAAAGATTCAAAATGAAGGCTAAATTTTGATTAAGGAGATGGCTACAAATAGTTTTCAATACAATTCTGAACGCCTTCCAAGGGAACTATATGATGTTCATGTAATCAATGATACAGAATCTCTTGTAACTCAAATGGAAGTACTGAACAAGAAGTTAGATAGCTTGGTGAGTAGTGTTAGTAGTAATCGTACTTATAGGGTTGAGTACGAAAGTTGTGGTATCCCTTTCATCATTAGAGTGTCAAGAAGGTATTCCTTTAGCCTAAGAACCTAAGCAAGCCCAATTTATTGGTAATTTCAATATATGAAGATGAAACCCTTATTCAAAAACTTAAAATCCTAATTAGAGGAACAATCAAAGCTTTTCATGGAGTAAAAATCAAAATTACCAGTAACCACATCAACCACCTAAAGTTAACTCTCAAAGAGCACCTCGATTTGGCTTTAAATCCAATCAAACTCTAAGTGAATTACCTAGTTTAAAAGAAATAATGCTTAAATACATCCAATATAATGATTTAAGGATGCAAACTCATGGGGCCTTAATCAAGAATCTTGAGACTCAAGTTAGACAAATCACATAACTCTTATAGGAGAGGCTACTCGATAAATTTCATAGCACTACTGAAGCCAATTCCTGAGAGCATGCTAAGGCAATTATCCTAGGGAGTGGAAGAGAGGTTGAGATTTAAACCGTGAAGCTAGAAGAGAAAGGAAAGAAAATACTAGTGGAGAATCATAAGAAAGGGAACATGATAAAAGAGAGAGAGAGAGAGAGAGTTGAAATAGAAGATGACATAAGAGAGAGAGAGCTAAAAGAGAAGATGAAAAAAGAGAGAGAGCTAAAGAGAAGAAGTAAGAGAAGGAACTTGAGGGTTAAGGTTTTGATGAGCCATTTGGGTTATTTGTTAATCTTAATGTTTAACCTTATAAACCTAGGATTCCTTATCCTCAAAGGATGAAGAATACAAACCTCAACAAGCAATATGAACAATTTATAGAAAATTTTAAAAAATTGCATATCAATATACCATTTTCCAAGGCCATTATACAAATGCCCTCCCAAGAAAATTTTTTTAAGGAAATTTGTTCAAGAAGAGAAGATTGTAGAAGTATGAAACTGTCAAGCTTAATGAAGAATTTTCTGTTATCCTTCTAAAGAAGCTACCTACAAAATTCAAGGACCTTAGTAGTTTCATCATTCCTTGCACAATTAATAGCTTAAATATAGATAGGACTCTGATGGACCTTGGAAAAATCGTTAATCTGATGCCTTTATCTGTCTTCAAGAAGTTAGGATTAAAAGAGCCTAAACTGACTATAGTCTTATTACCATTGGTTGATACATTAGTGACTTATCAAAGAGGAACCATTGACCATGTACTTATAAATTCATTTTTCCTACTGATTTTCTTCTTTTAGATATGGAAAAGGATAGCTGAATGCCCATCATTTTGGGAAGGTCATTCATGGCTATCGAAAGGTCCCTGATTAATGTTCATGAAGGAAAGCTCATTCTTAAACTTTAAGATGAGGAGATTGGGTTCAAATGTGTTTAAAGCAATGAAGCATCCCTTCACCATTAATTCATGCAACTTTATCTGTGTGAATACCATTCAAGATTATCCATTCAAGTATCCTTGTTCAGACCCTTTGAAAAAGGTGTTAATTCTGTTATGTGGTTTGGAATTAGAGGAAGAGGAAGTCAAAGAAGTTGTAGAAGAATTAGAAGTTGTAAAGGAGACATCTAGTTGGATTCAATCTCAAAGGCTAGAGCCCTTGGATAGAAAAATCAAATCTCATCCAAATCCATCCATTGAAGAGCCTCCAACTTTAGACCTTAAGCCTCTTCCTTTTCATCTTAAGTGCTTCTTTTTATGACCACCATCGTAATTACTTATGATCATTTCATAATCATTAACTAGTACAATGGAGGAGAGAATGTTGAGAGTGCTTCAAGAGCATCAATGTGCAATAGGATGAACTGTAGCTAATGTTAGGCCAATATGGCATCTAAAAAGGGGTGAATTAGTTGTTTAAATTTATTTTACTAATTAATTAAAACTGGATAAATAGAATGTGGAAGCTTAGAACACAAACTTAATTCATCAAAATGAATAATCAACACAATAAAATAAATGTGTAAAAATAAAGAGATAGAGTAGAGGAGTACACCAAATTTACACTAATTTGGAGTTGTCTACTTACTCCTATGTCTAGTTCCCAACACCTCTGTTAAGATGATTGTACTATAATCGAAAAAAAGTACAATGTTCATGCTTTCAATCCCTTTTAAAGGTTCAAAGGTAACCTTTCACTCAATTCTTTTTTAAGGCTAAAGAATAACCTCATCAACTCACAAGAAAATTTAATAAAAATACTTTACTCAATTTTACTTGATTAATAAAAGAGACTTAAAGGATGTATGCACAAAAATAAGGCTGTAGTATGCCTCACACAAATTCACAACAAGTAAATAAGCCTTTTGGACCACGAAAACATAGTGAACACTTAATCTCAATTATCGCACTTCTCTATATTAATCGTGTATAAGAATGCTCTATTTATACTTAATCTGGATAAAAGAGCCATTATCCAATAGTAGTGATAATGTTATACAAGTAAAGGTAAATTATCGTTGCGTAATTTGTTGAATCCTAATATTATCCATAATAACTTTTAACATTCGATTGATCTAAGGCAAGGTTCGGTCTACTGATTATCCATTGGCTTGTATTATATTGATCGATATTGTCCATTCAATCGACCGATCATCCTTATTCAGTCCACTAATCTAAATAGATTAGCTCTCCTTCAACAATTCAATGCCTTAAACAAAAGGTTAACAAATTAGATCCAATTCAATCAAAATAAAAAAATACTTCATATTTAAACCAATTCTGAAATAGACTTTCTCTAGTTTAGGTTATCAAAACTTCATTTCATACTAACTTATGCATTTTTATTTAAATCACTCATCAAGAGGTTTATCAATATATAATCACATCAAGAAAACACATAAGCCTCTTAATTATGAACCTATATGCATATTCTAAGATATTTATGCATGAATGAACAAACATAAGCCTATTAAACCATCAAAATAATATTAAGCAAAGTTTACATTAAAAAAATAAGTAACTTAAACTAATTTTTGCTTCTTCAAGCTTTATGTCTCCGTATGATTCAATTTTTACTTTAAAGCTCTTGAGTGATTATAATTGTATTTTATTTATACCTATCTTTCAATCACACTTGAAACACAAGCATTCGTATCAAACTCGGTTTTTTCATTACCAAAACCAGGTGGAACCTCCCCTGGTTTAAGAATCTCCCCCTTTTTGGTGATGACAAAACTAAATGATATTGAAAACACAGTATCATTAAACTATAGGCATGAAATGAATGATAAACCTCCCCTTAAATACATCACAATAAATTTTAATTTCAACCATTCAAAAAAGTGGATCTTTTTAATCAACAACAGAGAATAACTATCGCAAATATATTAACTCTTATCATATAGGAAAAAATTTTATTAAGCTAATTGCCTATAAAATTAAGATTAAATTATAAACATTAGGAATGATATACTCCCCCTATATCACACATAAGTTTATAATATCACATATAAGCTTAATCTCATATAATATCACTTATAACTCTCCCCTTTTTGGAATCACCAAAAGAGTACAAACAAATCAAACAGTTTATATAAAGAGAGCAAGAAAAGTAATAAATAAGAGATATGTGATGAAAAACCTTTCAAAGAAGGAGAAAATGACATAAATAAATGATAAAACAATTTCATACAACCAAAAGTAAGAATAAATAATGAAGGAAAGACACACAAAAAAAACACTAAAAAGAATCAGCAGGAGATAAAGAAGGAAGCCGAGAGAGAAGCTCAAGAAACAAAAAGGTATGCTCATGTAGAATAATAGTATGCTCTTACAGTATACTCATCAATCTTCTTATTAAGGGAAGCTAAGCCAAATTCTTGAACATTAGGAGCATCTTGAGCACCAATAGAAGTACCCTCGTCATCAAAGATCATGGTAGGAGTATGGCTCAGAGCTGGTGTATTCTCAATAGGATCATCAGGAAGAATAGGTGTAGTAGAACACTATTGATGCTGATAGGGTCGATTCATTTGACCCTCAATAGTTTAAAAGCCAATGTGCTTTAGAGAAATTTGATCAAAAAATGAATAGGACTCAAAATCATCTTCTATATGAGGGATATGGAAATATTGGAAGATGTGACCAACGAAGAGAGCATAAGGAATGTGTTGGTTCCTTTTCTTAGAGCGAACAAAATGAATCATGTTATGCGAGATGAAATCACTCAAATGGATTTTCTCACCAAGCATTAAGGTAGAGAGAAATCAGAGATCATCATAATCTAGTTCATTGCAATGACTGCTAGACGAATTGAAAAGATGATGAAATTTGGGAATAGCGCTCATATTTCTAACTATCTAACTTAAAAATGGTTTTAATTCTTTTTTTCTAAGGAATGAGTGGCATTAAGTTTTGACATGTAGTCATAGTGGAAGAGTACAGGAGAAATAGGAATGCCAAGGATGTTGTTTATGATGTCTCTAGATAGATAAATAGGAACATTTTCTACTTTGGACAAAAGGATATACTCTTCATTTCCTTAATCTCTCTAAGGTTCCAGTTGAAGACCTTAATAGCAGTAGGACAAATTTTAGAAGAAAGGGTAAGAAGGGATTCCCACCCTTGGTCAATAAAGAATTGGACTAAGACATGTTCCTTAAAGGAATCTAATTGGTTAGGAGAGATCACACGATTCTTAGAGAGTTTCTTAGAAGCATATGCTTGGCACTGAATAAAATCAACATCACAATAGTCATTTTCTTGACTAACTAGAGGTCTCCTACTCCTAGAGGTACTTCCACCTCAAGTCCTAACCGTACTAAAATTTTAAGTAGGATGAGAATAAGAGAAAGACTCTAAGATTAGCAAGGATACCTGATGAAGCTTTAAAAATAGATAAAGCGCAAGGGCAATCTCTTTATTGATAGTAAAAAACACAAACTAAAAGTAAAATCATAAACAGATGATTAGAGGCGCAAAATTGCCTTATAGGCAAAAAATTCTAAAACTTATAGGCTTCTATATGAATGAATGTTGTGTAGTTTTTGCTAAACAAACCAATAAGACTCAAACAGGAAAAAAAAAAAAAAAAGGTAAACCTATAGGATAATAAGAAAGGGGTATTATCAAAATTTTGTATTAAAACTAATAAAAAAAATTGTATAAGACTAATTGAAAACTTCATACTCAAATAATCACTTAAGAAAATTTTTGAAAATTTTAATTTCTTAAAAAGAAACCAAATTTATTTTAAATAGAAAATCAGAACTTTCCAAAAGATTTTTCTAAAATTGAGGAAAAATATAAGTTTGATACAAAAAAATATATTGATTAAAACAGCACCTTAAAAGATTTTTATTAATTGAAAATTTCAAAGATTAATCACTTAATTTATTTAGAAAAATTGAATAACACATAAATTTAAATCTCATAATTTAAAAAAAATACAACTCAACGAATACATTTAATAACAATCTCATTAGATAGTTTAATTGAGTTTTTAATAGATTAATTTAAAAAAGATATCTAATTTATTTAGAAAAACTAAAATCAAAATTTGAAATTAGAAAAATCAAAATTTAGCATGCACAAATAAAATTAGATTTTCTAAGGCCCTAATTATGCTTTAAAATTCAAGAAGCTACAACTAATTCAAGGTAATTTCTCAATTCAAGCAAAAAACCCCAAATTTATAAACCTTATAAGTGCCTAAATGCAAACTTGGACCAAAATAATTGAAATTGAAAGATAAAAACATAGATCTTAGATTTAAGATGATACTAGGAGCATAAGAGCAGCTTCAAGGTGTTTCAGATCCTCACCAAAGAAGAAGACAAAGCAAAGAAAGACCGTTTCAACCGAAAGAGAGAAAGAAACGAAAAAAGAGAAATTTGGATAGGAAAAGGTTGAAGGGAGTTCTTAAAAGCTTTGGGGACTAAAAATGATTTGGGAGGTTTAAAAAGGTTCAAGAATGGAGGAGAGGTCAGAGAGGAGTGATGGAAAAAGAGTTTTTGAGTGATTGAAGGACGAGAAGATTAAAC
Organism: Pinacopodium congolense; assembly: GCA_028565735.1. NCBI lineage: Eukaryota > Viridiplantae > Streptophyta > Magnoliopsida > Malpighiales > Erythroxylaceae > Pinacopodium > Pinacopodium congolense. Next base: position 15,996 of record JAOXYD010224025.1, read on the forward strand.
AGAAAAGATGAGAGGAAAATATAAAAACCTGACAAGTTAAACATCAGTTGACTGAACATAACGCATTAGTCGACCAATAGCAGGTCGACTGATGTTCAACATTCGGTCGACTAAACTATCAAGAACACACAAAGAAAATTTAGAAAATCTATATTTCCATTTTCAATAACAATTAAAAGAAGCATTTAGAGTAATCATCTAAGATAATTATCATGTATGTATTTCATATTCTCACACTCAATTTTATCATTATTTTTAAAAAAAATTAGAAGAGTACCATCAAATTTTGTCATTTTTCCTTGTCAATTTTTCTCTTGGTTAAACAATGAGTGTATGTTCCTTTTATTCTTAAAGGTACCTACACAACGTAACATTTAACGAACTTTTGGTACCCATATGAATTTAGCTCTATGAGTATTAGTGTTATACCCTTCACAACCAGCTAAAACTACATTCACATTTCTTAAAAGATCATAGAAAAAATATCGAACATGCCCAAATCTTTCATAAGAAGTGTAAAATAATGGATTGAGAAAGCTATATGTATTCCTTCGTCTATAATCATAATAGAACCTTTGATGTAATTTTTGCCTAGGTTGAGTCAAGGTTCTAGTTCATTGGCTTGGTATTGAGAAAATTTCATATATCTTGAAGCATACATGAATGCATGATGCCTAAGTTAAGTTCTAATTGATGATGCATTTTGAATTACCTTTCGACATTCTTCTTCTAAATTCTTTCCCTTTACAAAAATGATTTTACTAGTTGATGCTCTATTACTATAACCTAAGCCATGTTTGTCATTTCCCATCTTTTGAACGTTTATCCTAGTTTCTAATTTTTCTTTACCTTTTGTAAATTTCAACAATGATTCTTTAACCCATTGCACTTCTTTCTTTAAGGTGATGTTTTTATTTACCAATTCATCATTATCTTTACTCATTGATTCTAGATCTTTTCTAAGACTGTCATTTTCCAATCTATATTCATCAATCATTTTCATTGATTCCTCATTTTTGTCATGCAATTTCTTCTTTTTCTTAGCTAAGTCTTTACGAATTCTAACAATTCCCTATAAGTGTACTCCACTTCACATTCATCATTTGAGCGTGGAATTCTTACCTCATTTTAAGCCATGAAGAACATATTTGCTATCTCTTCTTTTTCTGATTCACTTGACCCAAACCATCCCACTTTTAATGATTTCTTCTTATAGTCCTTCCTTTCTTTTCTTTCCTTCTTCTCCTTGTTTTCATCTTCTTGAGGATTTGGAAAATTGCATCTAACATGCCTACTGTCACCGCATTCGAAGCACATTAGATTAGAAAATTTATTGTTAGAAGGGTACTAACCTTTGCGGATAAGAGCCTTTCTCTATATAAGCTTTCTTAGCTCCTTCGTGATGAGTGCGGTGGATTCTTCTCCCCCACTTTCATAGGATGATTCTCGTTTTCTCTTTCTTCCTTTCTGGGATCTTTGAAGGTGATTTTCCTCTTTTTAGGTATGATTTCTTCTTATATGTCCTTCAATATCATTTTGTGCATAAAAAATGAACCGATGAGTTCATCCATTGGTAAAATGCTTAAATCCTTTCCTTTTTAAATTGCTGTCAACATTGGTTTCTGTGAGTTTAATAGAGACCTTAAGATTTTCCTATCAAGCTCAACATTGGAATAAGTCTTACCTATACCTTTTATTACAATAACAATCTTGTTAAAATGAGCATACATAATAGAAATATTTTTGTCATTTGACATTTTAAATAATTCAAATTGATGAGTAAACATATTAATTTTGTTCTCTTTAACTTGATTAGAGCCTTCATGAATAACTTCCAAAGTATACCAAATATCATAAGTAAATTTGCTCACAGATATTCTATTAAACTCTTCTATGTTTAACACCTCTTTTCTTCAAGATTTAACTCATTCTCTTCTTTGGGCAATACTTCATTTCCTACAAGTTTCTAAGGTAAAGTGGTTTTTTAAGAAACATAAAGCCATAAGTCCATTTTTTCACTTCTCAAAAAATGTCTCATTCTAACCTTCCAATTCAAATAATTACTACCATCAAAATAGGGTGCTCTATGTGTATTGTGACATTCTAAATTAAAAGAAGAAACAAAACTATTGATTTGTGCCATAACATCTTTACTCACTAATTGGTTTGGAATTAAAACTATATGAGACCTATTCTCTTATACTAATTATTAGACCGATATGGCACCTAAGAATGGGGTAAATTAGGTGCTTAAATTATTTTCTTGATTAATTAAAACTTGATAAATAAAATGTAGAAGATTAGAACACAAAATTAATTCACCAAAATGAGCAATTAACATAATAAAATAAATGCGTAAAAAATAAATAGATTGAGTAGATAAATATACCATATTTCTACTAGTTTAAAGCTGTCCATTTACTCCTATGTCTAATTCTCAATACCACTTTTGAAGTGATTGTATTAAAATCAACAAAAGGAACAATGTTCAAGCTTACAATCCCTTTTAAAGGTTTAAGGATAACCTTTCACTCAATTCTTTTTCTAAGGCTAATGAATAACCTTACCAACTCACTAGAAGAATTTAAGAAAAATACTTCACTCAATTTTACTTGATGAATAAAAGAGGCTTGAAGGATGTATACATAAAAATAAGGCTTCAGTATTCCTCACACAAACTCATAACAAGTAAATAAGCCTTTCGAACCATAAAAACATAGTGAACACTTAATCTCAATATTGTATCACACTTCTCTATATTAATTGCATACTCAAATCCTCTATTTATACTTAATTCGGTTAAAAGAGTTGTTGTCCAATGGTAATAATAATGTTATATGAGTTAATGTAAATGACTGTTATGTTATTTGTAGAATCCTGATATTATCCTTCATACTTTTTAACATTCAGTCATCCTAAGGAAAGGTTTAGTCAATCGATTATCCATAGGCTGGTATTTGATCAATCGATTGTGTCTATTTGGTTGACCTATCATACTTATTCGATTGACCTATCTAAAAAGATCAATTCTTTTTAAGCAATTTAGCCCCTTAATCAAAAAATTAACAAATTCAAACCAATTCAAATAAAATCAAAACATACTTCATATTTAAACTAATTCTAAAATAAACTTTCTCTAGTCTAGGTTGTCAAAACTTCATTTAACCTATGCATTTTTAATTAAATCACTCATCAAGAGGTTTAATCGCATATAATCACATTAAGAAAACACGCAAGCCCCTTTATTATACACTTATATGCATATTCTCATATATGTATGAATGAATAAACAAATATAAACTTCTTAAAACATCAAAAAAAGATTAAGCAAAGTTTATATTTAAAAAACAAGTAACTTAAACTAATTTGCTTCCTCAAGCTTTTCTCTCCATGAAATTCAATTTCTTCTTTGAAGCTCTTAAGCAATCATACTTGCATTTTGTTCATACCTATCTTTCAATCACACTTGAAACATAAGCATTGGTAATAAACTCAGTTTTTTCATTACCAAGATAAGGTGGAACCTCCTTTGGCTCAACAACTGACATTCAAGGTTTAATTCCTTTCACATTCACAGAATTTTTATGAAAGAAGGAAGCAAACCCTTGGTCAACCTCAGCGCAGACTAAATTATAATATGAAAGAAGTGGTGAAGAATGAAGTATTCATACTCATAGATACTGGTATCATCTTTTCTATCTTTGATTCTACATGAGTTAGTCTAGTTCAAGTAATACCTAAGAAAGAAGGAAATATTGTGATGAAGAATGAGTAAGAAGAATTGATTACCATTAGGAAAGTCACAGGATTTCATATGTGTATTTGTTACTGTAAGTTAAATGATGCCACTTGAAAGGATCATTTTTCTCTTCCATTCATTGACTGGGAATAACTTTCATTGTGTTTTAGATGGGTATAGCGAGTATTCACAAATTCCTATTGCTCTTGAGGTCTACGAAAAGATGACATGTACTTATTCCTATGGCACCTTTGCTTACATACAAATGCCTTTCAACTTGTGGAATTCCCCTACCACTTTTCAGCATTGCATGGTGGCTATTTTTAACAACATGATTGAAACTTACATAAAAATTTTCTTGGATGATTTGTCTGTCTTTGGCATACCAATCAATTCATGTTTAGAAATTTTGAAGAAGGAATTAAGAAGATGTGAAGAAACTAATTTAGTCTTAAATTACGAAAATCACCATTTTATGGTATAATAGTGCATTGTATTAGGTCTCAAGATCTCAAGAAAGGGAATTGAGGGAGATCTAGCAAAAATTAAAGTACTTGCTCAACCTTCACAACCTAAATTCGAAGTTTTCTAGGACATGTTAGTTTCTATAGATGATTTATCAAAGATTTTTCTAAGATATCCAAACCCTTTATCTTTAATTTTGATGATAAATGTATGAATTCTTTCCAGTTTTTAAAGGAGAAGCTCACTAATGCACCTATTTTTGCATCTCCCGATTAATCTCTTCTATTTGAATTGATGTGCGATGCAAGTGACTTTGAACTTGGTGCTACTCTTTTGAAAACACATGGTAAAATCTTTCTTCGGATTCATCATACAAGCTGAACCTTGAATGATGCCCAGAGAAATTACACCACCACTAAGAAGAGTTGTTAAATGTGGTGTTTGCTTATGATAAGTTTTAGTCCTACTTGGCACTGTCTAAGGTGATTGTGCATACGGACCATTCTGCTCTCAATTATTTAATGAACAGACCAGATACTAAGCCATAATTGATTCAATGGTTTCTCCTTTTACATGAGTTAGAAATTTAAATTAGGTATAAGAAAAGAAAAGAAAATTTTATGGCTGGCCATTTTTCTAATCTGAGCAAAGAAGTGTTAAAGCAAGGAAAAAAAACAAGACATTTAGGAGATTTTTCTTGAATAATAGTTTCTATCTATGCTTACCTTACCTTAGTATGTGGATATTATGAATTATTTGGCTGGTAATGTTTTACCTTCTGATTTTTCATACAAATAGAATAACAAATTCTTTTTAAAGATTAAGGGATATCTTTGGTATTACCCTTTCCTATAGAAGATTTGTACTAATGGAATTATTAGGAGATGTATACCTATAGAGGAAGTGCCATTCATTTTAATTCATTATCATTCTCAAGAGACTAGAGGACACTTTGGGCCCACAAAAATTTCATATAACTTGTTGTAATGTGATTTTTACTATTCTACCTTGTTTAAGGATGCATTTAAATTGTCAAGTCATGTGACAATTACCAAAGGAATGGAAATATCTCTTGGATACACGAAATGACACTAAATAAAATTTTAGTGTATGAAATATTTTATGTTTAGGGTGTTGACATCATAGGACCCTTCACTATGTTATACTCTAACTAATATAATTTAATAGTTGTGGATTATGTGAATAAATGGGTTGAAGCAGTTGTGCTTCAAACTAATGATGCAAGCAATGTAATTTGATTTTGGAAGAAAAACATTTTTACACGATTTGGAACACCAAGAGCAATCATAAGTGATGGGGGAACAAACTTTTATAATAAAAAATTTGATTTCCCTTTTACTAAATATGGTATTACCCATAAGATTGCCACACTTTAACATCCTCAAACTAGTGATCAAGTTGAGATTTCAAATCATGAGATTAAGGGAATTTTTGGAAAAAAAAACCATAAGCTCTTGAAGGAAGGATTGGTCAATAATGGTGGATGATACTTTATGGGCTTATCGAACTACTTTTAAGATGCCCATAAGAATGTCTCCTTATAAGTTAGTTTATGGAAAGTCTTGTCATTTACCAGTGAAGGAAGTGCATTATTCATATTAGGCCATCAATTTCCTAAATTTTGACTCAATGAAAGTAGGTAAAGAACAAATTTTGCAATTTAATGAGTTGGATGAGTTTCTTCTTGATGTTTATAAAAACTCTAAACTGTATAAATGGCGAGTCAAAAGATGGGATGACAAGTATATCATTCTAAGGGAGATTAAGGTTGGTGAAAAGGTCATCAAATACAATTCTTGATTGAAGTTGTTTCCAAGAAAGTTGAGATTAAGATAGACAAGCCCCTATGAAGTGACAAAAGTTTGTCCATTTAGAGTAATTGAAGTAACTAATGGTCACTAGACTTTAAAAGTGAATGGGAAAAGGGAAAACTAGTGTGTTCCTAGTTTTGCTATGGATTCTACTGAGACTCTATCACTTTTTGATCCTTACTAATCTAGGAATTCTTCTTGATAGATAGTTATTTGTGTGTGTCATTATTTTATTTTGTGTGGTAAGACCATAAATTAGTGTTTTGAAGCCTTTTAATTGTGTTTTATTTAGGTTTTGTGTGATTTCCTTAATTTATCTCTAATTTTGAGTATGATTTATTTGATTTTTGAGTGTTTAAAATTTTAATTGTAGGATAATTTGATGAAAAATCTTCTTAATTTTGTTTGGACATGTTTTATGAAGAATTTTATGAAGTTTTAGGGTTGAAATGTAATTAAAAATAGCCAAACATAACCTATAAAGTAGTCTATGTTGACCACCGTATATCTCTATTTGACTTATGTAGAGGTCTACTTTCTAGAGACCCCATATAATGATCTGCAGCTGCCATATATGTCTGTACAATTATTGTATATCTTTGCAGAAAGGTAAAATTGACTTAAATTTGGTTTAAAATGTTTAAAAGACTAAAATGTCAACTATTCATCTTCTTCCTCCTTTAAACCCAACCCACCTCTACAAAAATGCCTCCCAACTCTGGCCACCCCCCTTTTTCGTGAATTTTTCACTCAAAACTCTAACTTTTCCCCATTTTCCTTTCCCATTTCTCATTCTAAACACTTTTGCATCCTTTAATCATCACAAATCTTCATTTTTCTACCATTCCAAACACAAACTTTACCCTTTACCATTCCAATCCATTTTTCTATCCTTTTGTTGGGTTTTTAAGCCTTAAATTGATACTAATCTACTCTACATTTCATTCTCTATCAAATGGTACCAATTTCACACTATAAAACCTTTGTCACCAAAAAAGGGAATTTTTTTAAGAGTAAAGAATATTCTGACGAGGTGGTTTGGAGAATTTTGAGCATCTAAGGTCATTTTTCACATGTTTTAGTCACTTTCCTGCATAGTATTTTATTTGATAGCATCAAGGATGTCTACAGGCCAGCCATCCTATAAGAGACCTACTTTTGATGCCAATAAGTTTACTACTCGAGAGAACTCATATTGGTTCTATACTTAACGAACCAATGAGTTCATCACAAAGTGTTCGATCCATCCAAACTTGGAGGCATAGTTTAATGTCTCCAGGGCATTTAGAGCTTTGGATTGGGAGCCAGTAGTGACCTTTGTAATACCTTACTATCTAACATTAGTTCATGAATTATTTGCAAACATTAAATGAAAAGGATAAGGTTGACAATATAAAGATACAGAGCTTTGTTCGAGGTATTCCCATTCAACTTACTCATGCTTTTCCTTTAGAACTTTTAGGGGTACTAGATGAAGGAGACATATATGTCAGATTAAGGGATTCCATTCATAGAGATTTGATCCTTTCCAATCTCAATTTTTCATTTAGTACTGCCAAAGATACCTTAGGGCTAGTTCGAAAAACCCCTCAAAATTTTACCACGAGAACTTTAGGAGTTCAGGAGCACATCATTGTAGCACTTTTAAGTGCTAATGTGGCACCTAGGGTAAGTGGATTGAATGAGGTGCGCTTTAGAGATGCTTACATTTTGTATAAGATGTTGCATGGATTCAATGCCATTAGTAGTTTACTTTTAGCTGGGTACATTATTACTTCCATGCGCGATATGGTGAAGATGAAGAAGCTGAGCAAGAACTTCTACTTTCCTTGCCTTTTGACTTGGTTCTTCTAGGTAGCAGGAGTTCTACTTGATTTTGAGGTACCCATGGATTGAATACATCATACTCAAATCAACATTGTCACATTTAAGTTATGGAAATATGCTCATATCGGAGGCTAGTGGATCAAATTAGAGGAGGGTAAGAGACCCATTAATCCATCGTTCTTGATATCCCTCTTGTAATAACCCAGAAGGTTATAGGTGAAGGTTTGTCTGAAGCTACCACGAGTATTTATCCACCACGACTAGCTTCACCTACCTTTGAGGCTCTTCCTCCTTTGGATATTCCTCAGTCCGACCTTGTGACTATACTATTAAGGATGGAGACTCCCATCACTTTTGAGATCTCAGAGATACATATAAAAGTTTGTGAGCATCTCAATCATATGGAGCTTTGGCTTGACCGTATCGAGAAGCATCAAAGAGACTGAGTTCGGGATAGTCCAAGTTCTTAGTTACTTTTGAATTATTCTTATATTTTGTTTTAGGATGCTTGATTATATTATTTCTTTTCAGTACCTTTTCATTGTGTTTTGTAGTTTAGGTTTTCTTTTTGTTTTGTTTCAGATCTAATTATTCCCTTTTAGTTGTATTTTAACTCCTTGGTTATACTTGATTACATATTTATGATAGTGGAGCATATTTCTATTATTTTCTATCTCTTGTGTTTTATCTTTTTGTTACTTTCAATAACTACAACTCAACCCATCAAAGTAGTATCACAATTACATCTTTTAATGGGTGTATTCCTATCCCTTATATCTTTCACTTTTGTGCTTTATTTTTCTTCTAAACAGTGCAAAAATTATTTTCTTTAAGTGTGGGGGAGGAATTTCACAATTTATTAAACTTGATTTTTTATTATCGTATAGCATATCATTTTATTGGTTTTCTCTTAATAGTCTATAATTTGTGGAAAAAATATTTTAATGCTTATTATTACACATGTTTTCTTTTGAATTCAACTATTTTGACAATTAGAAATGTTATATGGTTAATTTTGACTATTATTGACTAAATTCTTTTAACTCATTTCATAATTTGGATAGCATATAACTAATGATCATGATGATATTCCATTTAAAAAATGCAATTTACTGAGTAATTTTGTGACTTTTTTAAGAAACTTTTATCTTTCGAAGAAAAATGAAAAAAAAACTTAAATTACCATAATAAACTACCAATAAATAAATAAATAGTGGAAAAAAATTCACTCTCTTGGTTCTAACTATATAAAAACTCCTAAGGTTGAAGTTATTCAGTTGATTAACTAGGAATTGTTCACAACAAAATATTTACCTTCATGTTAAAAGATTGAATGACTTCTCAACCAAACTTTAAAAGCTCTTCTACTTGATTAAATTATAGCTTTAAACAAATAAAGGATGTGAAAGCATTTAAAAGTTGAAGCATTAAACCCAAGGCATTTGCCTTTTATATGTGGAATTAATTTTTGTGAGATGGGCTAGACTCTTTTTCAAACTCATTCGTAGCGGATCTCATTCTAACATTTCTAAGAGTCATTATTTTTAAAAAATTAAGATAATATTTTTGATAATTATGCTTTTGATATTGGATTAATTTTCCCATGATTATATATTATTATGAGAAAACCGAGTAATTAATTTTTTTTAGGACAGGAAATGGCTTAAGTGTGGGGGGAATTGATATGGTCAAAATGATTGTATTTTTAATTGATATTTGTTATGTTTTGACCCCTAATTTCATATTTACATGTTAAATTTTTTATTAGAATTGTTTAATTTGTAGGAAATAGGGATTAATTGAAGAATTATACAAAGACTATGCAAAAGTTTCACTCTCCAGAACATCTATATGGGTCTAGAGAGACCCATGTAAATATCCCAAAGACTCGCGTAAAGGTATGCAACATCAGGATATATACGTCAATTAAATAGCCCACTGTAGAACTCTGAGTTAACCTGTCGTGTTAGGCGTAGCCAAACAAATCTCCACCAAACCTAATCTCAAAGATTTTGGCTGAGGCATGCTTCCAATTAATTCCCTGCCTGAGAAGGACCAAGGGGGAGGTCCTTATGCTCCTGAAGAGGGGAAAAACATAGGAGAGATGCCATAATTGAGAGAAGATAAGATATGAGACTCTCTCCACACTTCCTTGGTTTTTCTATTTAGTGTTCTTAGGTTTAAAAAACTTGCAACTTCGATTTTAAGTTGGTTTTTGAGCTACTAAGTGATGGAGCTTGTTGTTAAGACACATATTTGATCTAGAAATCATCTAGGTTGTTTTCTAGCATAGATTATTTCATTTTTTTCTCTAATTTTTATATTAATCAAAGTATTGTGCTTAAGCTTATATCTATTTTCGTTCTTTCATTTTCTTAAGGTTTTATTGACAAATTTGAGTTCTGTTGGAGCTAAGATCACTGTCCAGAACCTATAAATCATTTAGGAGCTTCTATAGGGTGTTTCTGAACTTTAAACTTTCATTACTATATGTGATTACTCAAAATATGTTGCTTAAGAAGGTGTTTTACTTTGATGGTCATATGTGACTAATTTACTTTTAAGCTAAAGATAGGTGTGTAAATAAGTGAGCCTTTGTACATGATTAAGGGATTGTTTTTTTTTTATTCAAGGCATAAACCATCTAATTTTAAGATGACCACTTAAGAAAAGTTTAATAGATTATTTGAGAGTTGAGAAATCAACTTAAGTTGTTAGAAAAATCAATAAACAACACATATTAACCATTATATGATCAAGCCTTGATTATTTATGAGTGTGTAAGTTCAAAGATTAAAATTCTAGAGGTTAAATTCTTGATCTTAAAGCCTATTAACTTAGTTTGATGCATGACCAATCTTCAAATTAAGATTAATAGAGGATAAGGCATAGTCTTAACCATAGTTTGTCTTGAAATTGTAAAGATACTCTAAATCATCCCATAACAATGTTAATTTCTTGATTAGTTCATTGAAAAGCTAATCCTTGACTAGTTTCCATAATTTGATAATTTTTGGTAATTTTTTAAAACAATTTGGAATTCATTTTACATTGTTTGAAGTATGTTAAGTCAAAATAGCATTTTTCGGCTTTTTCATCAATCATTTATAATTTCCAAGGTAATTGTAAGGTAATTAATCTTATAATTATAAAATTTCCCTATAGGACTGACATTTGGTGTCTTAAAAACACTCCATTGTATTAGTTATTCGATGGGTGCACTTACCTACACATTAGTTAAATTCAAATAAAAATTGTTTAAAAACTTAAGTCACCTAACTAAGAATAACACCTAGCCATGACTTTTTACCATAATAAATCACAGCTAGGATTATGATTGTGATTCTAGCTGTGATTGAGACAGTCCCCCGTACATAAATAACCTGTTTTAGGATTTTTTACGATCCTCTTGCCTCTAAACACCCTTTAGTAGTCGTCAACAAAGAAATAACAAGTCTTAAGCCATTTATAGAGTGTTTTACACAATCTTGATGAGAAGAATGATCCAAATTCATTAATATGAATATTAAGGACACGATTTCAAACAATAATTATCAAGGAGTCAAGGATTCAAGAAAATTCTCTATGAGCTTGTTTATGTCCTTCTTTATGGTTATTTGTGTGACTGATATAATGTGTAGGAACTAATCCTTTTAAAAGATTTGAGTTTTTATGAACTCTAGGATGTAGTATTCATTATTGTTCTTGATTTAACTTTTGATTTCAAGATTTTATGTTAGATTTTTTTATGGATATTAATGGTATTGGATATTGAATGATATGATGTTAGGTCGGTATGGAACCTAAGAGGGGGGGTGAATTAAGTTTTAAGAACGGTTTGTCTAAATAAACAACTCAAGATGATTAAAGATGTAGAAACTTATAACTAATTCACCAAAACAATCAATCAACACAATAAGATAACTGTGTGAAATTAAAGAGTAAAGGAAGAAGAGATACATAGGATTTATACTAGTTCAAAGCTGTCCACCTACCCCCACGTCTAGTTCTCAACACCACTATTGAGATGATTGCATGATTTCAGAAAAAAAGTACAACGTTTAATCTTACAATCCTTTTCAAGACTCAAGGATAACCTTTCACTCAATTCTTTTTCCTCAAGCTAAAGATTTATCAAGCTTACAAGAAAAAGTCTAGATAAATAATGCTTTACTTAATTTCACTTGGTGTATAGAAAAGGCTAAAAAAGATGGATGCATAATGACAAGATGCCCCACATAAGCACACTACATAAAACTCTTAGATAAAACTTGATGAAAACACTGTAATAATACTTTTCTATATCATCATTATACACTCTCTTAATATTTCATACAATACCACTAATAAAAAAACTTATTTGTATTAAAACTGAGTTAATTGGCCATTTTCTAAAGGATATAATAATGTTACATTAGTTTAATAAGTTTATCATTGTGTAATATGTCAAATCCTGATTTAAGCTTTATTTTCTTATCATTCAATCAACCTATAGGCAAGGTTCAATCGATTGATTAACCAAAAGCTAGCATTCAGTTGATCGTTCTTCTCCATTTGGTCAGCTGATCTAGGAAGACCAATAAGACCAAATATTTCGACATTAAAACATTTAAGCTTAAGCCTAAAAATAAAACCAAGACCTAGTCATATTTAACACAAATTAAGTTAAATTTTCATTTCATGCTAATTATCTAATTTAATTAACTTATGCATTCTTAATCAATTAACTCACTCATCAAGAGGGTTTTTCAACACATACAGTCATATCAAACACATAAAACCTTTTGATTATGCACCTATATGAATTTTCTAAGTTATATGCATGATTAGCATGTAAAAGCTTCTTAAGCCACCAAAATAAAATTAACCAAAAATTATCCAAAAAAAATAACTAAACCTATATTACACTAATTTCCTTCTTCAAGCTTTAAATCTTCATAAATGATCTTTGTAAGCTTTAATCAAACCCCAAGACTATTTAAGTGTATTTTCTCTTCGTTCATACCTATCTTTTATCATACATAAGCATTAATAATAAAGTTTGTTTTCTCATCATCAAAATAAGGCGAAAACTCTCTTGGTTCAACATTTTCTCCTTTTTTGGTAATGACAAAAACACATAAAATTATGGATTAAATAATAATAGTAGATATAAGCCACAAATCACAGGAATATCAAATATTTGATAAACTCTCCCTAAATATAATGAAATCAAGGAATAGTGATCTTAAAACAAAACATCCAACTAAAAACGCAATCTAAGCATCCCAATTATAGAATTTTAATGTCAAAAAGTAACTCCCCTAAATATATGCATTAAGAAAGATATAGCCCCCTTAATCAAACATATTCCAACAAACATTTGGCAATATAATATCACATAATTTTCTCCCCATTTTCTAAATCACCAAAAGGGTACATAAATAAGATAGTCAAACATATTAAAACAATATATCTAAGAAAATGAAGATAGTTAAACCATAAGAGTATCATACGAAGAGAAATATAAGCCAAAAACCTTCATATGAAAGAGTCAATGAAATAAATAGGGAGGTAATGTCATACAAAAAAAGTATCATAAAATATACATTAAAAAACACCCAAAGGACAACATATAGTGCTCCAAGAGATCTAATGAAGGTGGAGGAGGAAGTCAAGGGAAGATCTGGTGAAGTAAGGCATTTTGCTCGTCCACCCGACTCATCACATATTCATCCTTGTGAAGAAGAGACACAAGCTCAGACTCAATATCATAAGGAGCAGTTAAAGGTCTAGCAAAAGTAGGAGCACGTTCAACAAGTTTCATTAACTTTCATAGAAGCAATGCGGCTTGGGGTAGGTAAAACATCATCGCCAAGGACAACAAGAGTAGTTGAGTGTTATTGTCATTGGTGAGGTTAAGCCATATGACCATCAATAAATTGAAAACCCATATGCTTTAGGGAGTTTTGATCAAAGAAGGAATAACAATCAAAATCAACTTCCATACGAGGGACATGAAAGTATTAAAATATGTGGCCAAGAATAAGAGAATACAATATATGTTGATTCTTTTTCTTAGAAAATACAAAGTAAATCATGTTGTGAAAGATGAAATACCCCAAGAGGATTTTCTCACCAAGCATAATGGTTGAAAGGAACCAAAGATCACCATAACATAGGTCATTGTAATGACCACTAAAAGAAAGAAAGTTGTAATTGATAAAAAAGATGATGAAATTTTGGAATGGCACTCATGCTTCTCACATCTTTTCGTTTTTCAATAATGCCTTCTTCATTTTCTAGTTCAGAGATGGTTTTGATTCTTCGGGATAAAGTGTGAGTTTCATCAATACATTAGAGGAAAGACATAGTGAGGAAAGACTGGGGGGAACTAGAATTCCTAAGATGGCATTAATTAAGTCTCTAGTCAGATGAATAAAGACATTCTTCGCTATAGAAATAAGGACATACTCATCATTCTCCTTAACATATTCAAGGTTATAGTAGAAACATTTAACAACAATGGGCAAATCTCAAAAGAAAGTGTTAGGAGAGGATCCCACCCTTGATCAATAAAGAACTGGACAAGGTCATTTTCATTAAAGAACTCTAATTGGGCAGGAGAAATTGAACAATTTTCAGATAGCTTTCTAAGGGCATAATCTTGAAACTAGTCAGACTTAACATCAAAATACCCATCTTTTTGACAAGCTCGAGATCTTTTACTCCTAAAGATACCACCAACTTGAGTTCTAACCATAGTGGGAATTTAACAAAAGTAAGATCACAAAGACTTAAGGAAAATCTAAGAGCATCAATGATCAACTAAAAAGGCTCTTAGAACGGAAGAAGGTGCATAAGTTATCTCCTTGTCTAAAGTCAATAACACAACCTGAAAAAATGCATGTACACATATTACTGAATGCTAAAGAAAATTTTAAACCTAAAATGTTTCTATATTAAATGATATGCAACCTTGACAAAAACAAAACCTATAGGATTTAATCAATAAGAGCATTAAAATTTTTTTAAAGGAATTGATATAACCTTGGACAAAAACTATACTTTGATAAAAATAAATAAAATTTTAACCAATTTATGAAACAATTTACTAATCATTAATTAAAACTTCTAAAGATCCTAAATAATGATAGTTAAATTCTAGAAAATTATGAAAATAGGTTTGCTTTTAAAAAAAGAATCTCCTAAAGTTAACAATTTTATCAAAAAGACCCATTTAAAAGAGTAAACATTTTAATTTCAATAAAACATGATTAAAAGGTACGAAAACCAGAAATAGTAAATCTCTTTTTCTAAAAATTAATTGGATGAACAAAATTTCTTTCTTAATTTCTTAAATTAAAAAAACAGAATTATTTTGATCAAAAATCTAAAGAATTTTCAAAAGATTGAATATAACAAATTTGAGAAAACTCAAAATTTACACTAGCAAATCAAAATGATAAAACAAAAAACCATAATTAACCTTCTAATTGAATTTTCAAAACATTAATTTAATGAAAAATTAATTAATTAAATTAAAAATTAGGATAAACCCTAAAAATCAAATCTAAATTTGGGAGAAAATTGAAATTAAATATAAACATATGCAATTAGATGTCCTAGAACTTCCCATTATGCTTCTAATTGCATGAAAACACAAAAAATTCAGGCTAATTTCTCAATTGTATGCAAAAAACCCCAATTGTGTAAAACCTCAAATGAAAGAAACCTAATAATTAGACAAATAAAATGTAATTGAAGTAAATTGGTAGAAGGCAAATTCTTATAGGGTTACCAAAAGTAAGCATTTAGCTCTAAGATGCCAAGAAGTCCATTAAAGGAGGGGAAGGCAACAAAAAAGGCGGTGATAATGAGAGAGAGTCTCATAGAGACTAACAAAGGAATTTTAAGGGAGAAGAAGGTAGGTAAAAGGTTAAGGGAGTCATGAAAATCTATTTTGAAGGTTTTAATGTTAAGGAGAGGGAAGAAAAGAACCTCAAAGGTGGCAGTGATGGCAGTTTTTGAAAGAAGGAGGAGAAATAGAAACAAATAGGAAGAGGGGAGAAGGGACTTTAAAGTTGATAAATTTTAAACATCGCTCGACCGAACTCAACTATCAGTCGACTGACAATAGGTCTACCTAACTGCCATAATTAGTCGACCAAACAAACTAAAAGGCACTGGTGGAGCTCGTCATAAGCTACCAAATAATAAAATACCTAACTAGTAGTTAGGGCAAGTCAGGGTAGATCCCACAGTGAGTTAGGATGCGCCAAAGCTATTCTAATGCTGCCTAAAAGGAAAAAAATAAAATAAAAACCCCTAAATGCAAAAACATTAAAAATGATCACTAAAGCTGGGTGGAAGATCAATTCGGGATTTTAGATATATAATTGTCCCTCGAAAAAAATAATCTTGAGATTGGTTTAAGATGCTAGCTGATAAGATTGAAATTTATTAATTTTTCATATGCTTTTTAATGTCATTTCAATCTTATTTTATTGTTTAAATATT
>JAOXYD010224026.1:0-18690 GCA_028565735.1 Pinacopodium congolense
TTAAATAAAAATAAAAATAATAGATTTAATAGATAATGAAAATAATAAAAAAGTAAAAAAAAGTTGGAAGAGTGGGTTGGAATAAAAAATTAAAAAAAGTGAAGATGGATGAGTTGG
Source organism: Pinacopodium congolense (assembly GCA_028565735.1). NCBI lineage: Eukaryota > Viridiplantae > Streptophyta > Magnoliopsida > Malpighiales > Erythroxylaceae > Pinacopodium > Pinacopodium congolense. Next base: position 118 of record JAOXYD010224026.1, read on the forward strand.
GCTAAATTGAGTTGAAAATGATCAGACTGACAAGTTAAACCTATTGAACCGGTAAATCAAACCGGGTCAGTAACCGATTCAACCCTCTAACCGTCTGGTTTTTAAATATAACGGTTTTTTAAAAGAATCGAATCGGTAAACCGATCGGTTCCAGTTTAACTAGATCGAACCGATCGGTCCGGTCCGGTTTCTTAAACATTGGCTTAAACAGCGTGTCGTTAGCGTAGTTTAAGAAATTGGATCGAACCAGTCGGTTCGATCAGTTAATCCGAAACTGATCGATTTATCGATTCGATTTCTTTTTAAAATCGTCAATTTTAAAAACCGTAGGGTTAAAGATTGGACCGATCGATTTAATCGGTTCGACCAGTTAGACCAATGATTTGACCCATTTCAGCCTAACCCAGCCCAACTTACCCCTCTTCACTTTTTTTTCAATTTGTTAGTTCCACTACACTCTTCCAACCTTTTTTTTACTTTTTTTATTTTTATTTTTATTATATGTTAAATCTATTATTTTTATTTTTATTTAATTTTTATATGACATTATTTATTTATTTTATATTCTTATTTAAAATAATAAAAAAATTTAATATAATATATTTTTTACATTATAATTTAGTAAAAGATTAAGAAAAATATAGATTAATAATTTATACATCTTATTATTTTATATCGGTTAAATACTGATTTTGTAACAGTTTTATGCCGGTTGAACCTCTAAATCTTTAACTCTTTCCCTTATCAATTCGATGTCTGGTCTGATTTTTACAGCATTAGTCATTATGTATGCTCCTTGCTAGAAATAAAAACTTATTGTACTCTAATTATTATTACCGTGGACTGTGAATTTCGAGCATTCAAAATTATTACTCAAGTGAAAAGAATTAAATTTTTTATAAGAATAATTATAATGAAATGTTTAATTGCTTTTAAGCCGATAATAAATATTTTCTCAATTATTGATTCTTCAAAATAGAAATATAGAACATTGGGAAAACTGAACTAAACAGCAATAGATAAATCGCAGAAAGAAAAAGAAAAGGACAATAAAAAAATGTGAAAAGGAGCAGAAATTGCAGGAGAATTATGGGTTTAAGGGAATTGCATATGAAAGAAGCTCCTTATCATTGAACAACAAATCCATAGTCTCTGTATCCAAGAACAGCCAAGCTTCTACTCCCTTATCTTCCCTCCGATCCATGAGAAGAAGCGAATTCAGCTGCCACTCCTCTTTTCCGGTGGATCCTGCAAACATTAAAGAGAGTGGTTTTCCAAATCCGAAGTCAGTGTCGTAGAGACCAAAGTTACACCAACTAGATACAACCAGATAATTCACGTCATTGGACGATCCCACTTCCGCAACTTTTCGTGCCATCTCGTCTACATACTCGCAAAGCTTCTTCATCCCATCTTCTTCTTGCAGGTTCCTTAAGAGCTCGTAATTAATCTTTGAGATTTCTTCCCTCATTGTGAACACTAAGCTACTTATCTCTGTTTTCCCGGGTGTGCATAATTGAATTGCTGGTAAAACAAAGTTGCCAAATGCAGCATCTGGGAATGGTGGAGCAGCTCGTTTCCGTAAATTCACAGTATGATTGACAACCATCGGCTTATCGATTCCTGTTGAAGTCCCGAAGATGGTCATGAAGCTTTTAGTAAGAAATGAGCAAACAACCTCGACACGGGTTGGATTTGTCACTCCTGAAGAGATTGCTTCGGCCTTGAGTCTGTCAATAGCTGTTCCATCAAACACAAGACGCCTCACACCACCCTTTCTCTTTGTGGTAAAGGGGCTCACTAGAACCGAGTAAATTGACTCAAAAGGAAGTGCGCTGCTTTGTGGAAAAAAGGAAGAAGACTGAAAATCAGGGAAGGAAATTTCTCCTCCAGACTTGCGAGCCAACTTAGCCCAGACATCAAAGAATGAACTGATAGTATTTGCATCAGCAATGGCATGTGTGAAATAAGCACCAATGGAGAAGCCACCACATCCAAAGGTGGTTTGTTGGACCAGCAGGCAATGAGATCCTGGAGTTAACTCGTTCTCGCTAAACTCACATTGGAATAGTTTAGGCGATAGTTTGAGACAGTCACGATGGTTAAGGAACTCGGAAACGCCAAGGTTGACTCTAGCCTCCACATAACATGCTCCCTCATCGTCACAGTCGATGGAAAGGCTGTCTTTGATTTTTCCGGCAAAAGGGTAGAAGCGAGTCAAGGTTTCTGATAAGGAATGCCTCAGCGACGATGAAAGATCTGAGCTTTGGCTCGTCGGATATAGAAGTAGTACAGGAACATAGAAGGTTGGCAAGATCTGATCTAGCAAAGAGAGCTTGTAGGTTTTGAGGTGATGGGGTGTTAGTGAAGAGGGTTTGACATAGTCTTTGGAAATGATTTCAACTTCCATCGTCCTCGTTACAGAGAGTAGTGTATGCTAATTTGTGTGGAAATTAGTATTAGCTGATGAAAGCATGCGAAAGGAAGCAGTAATTTTCTTTTTTGTGTATGTAATGGATTGTATGCTATGCATGAAGAGTGCGGGATTATTTATAGTTTTATGACTCACGAGAAAATGAGAGATTTTCCAGGAGATTTGCGCTGGTGGTGTCAATTTTTTGGTTTCAAAGTTGGCAGACGGCGGTTTCTCTGGTTTCAAAGTTGACCAGTCTTTGGAAATGATTTCAACTTCCATCGTCCTCGTTAAAGAGGGTCGTGCACGCTAATTTGTGAGGAAACGAGCATCAGCCGATGACGAGATTTGAATGGGACGTACAACTGGTTATAAATGCTGGACTTGCATGGGTTGTTTACAAAGTAATAATAAATGCTAGATAACAAAAAGAGTTATTAAGTGAACAAGATAAATACATGATCACAAATATCTATCTAATGTAACTGTAAGCCAACAATTGTTAACTGAACATGACTAGTATTATCTTTAAACCCCCGATAAATCAATAGTAGGTGAGAAATAAGGCGGAATGTGAGAATATTTGCTGGAAATTTTGACTCCCCAAGAAGACATCTCCAATTAGATCTTTGCTAGATAGGAATCCAATCTGAATATTAGCCTTTATAATTTGTCCTCTCATAAAATAGTAACCAAGGCCTGTTCTTTTATATTTTTAGTTTTGGTTTTTGATTTTCATTTTTCTAAACACAAAATTTTTTAAAAAGGTATAAAAATAAAAAAAAAACACAGAAAAACCAATATAAAAATATAAAATTACAATTAAAAATAAAAATCAAAAGTTGAATCAAACGCTACTAAATTCTACATGTTTGGTTCATGCATATAACACCTAACTTGAAGACATATAAGTAACTTATATGCTATCACACCATAACATAGACTTCTGTAAATATAAAATGCCCAATTCCTAAAGAAGTTAATGAATCTATAAAAGTTCAGGGTTTGTTTGGTATAATTGTAATTTTAAGTTTTGATTTTTAACACAGAAATCGAAAAAAATAACACACTAATCCAGCACAGAAATCGAGAATAAAACACAAAAATCAATACAAATATATCAAAATTACAACTAAAAATCACAACCCACAATAATACCAAACGACTCCTTAATTGTTGTGTTGACGATGGCTTCGTACTCACTTTCTAAAGATGAACATGCAATGATTGGTTATTTCTATGCATTTCATGAAATCAAAGATTTTTCTAGGTAAATAGCATAACCACTAGTGGAGTGACAGTCGTCTAGCCTAGCCCCCCCCCCCCCCCACATCACTATATGAGAAGCATTATATTGAAGCTACTTCAATTTGTGAAGAATAGAACATATGATGCATTGTAGTTTTAAAATATCTTACGAGTTTTTTAACGACTACCCAATGAACATTATTCGATTGTAGTATGCATTGGCATAGTAAAAATTATATTTGCTCTTGTGAATGTCAAATATTGATAAACTTCCACAAGTTGACAATAAAGATACAAAGCACATCTTTAAAGGGTTGCCTAAGGTCCTAGTTAAATGAAGAATTATGGCCTGTAGTGTAAGACATTCCTTTACTGCTTGTAACTTAGTTTTGCCTTGCGAATTTTTGTGGACTCAAACCAATTCCTTCATAAGTATGTATATTTCTATATTAACAAAATATTGCAACTTGCCAATATTTTTTTACAGGAAATTTTGGTTTTGACTATTATAGAAAAGCATCAATTAGTGACATAAAATTTCCTTTAATAATGATATTATCATCGTAAATTAATATTAATATAAGATGCTGACTTTGTTTGAAATTAAAAAAACGATATATTGATTTTAGGTGGCATGAATTTGATTATTTGCAAAAAATGAGCAGAACTTTGCAACCAAGCACGACGTATGTCTTTTAAGTCATAAAATAATCCTTAAAGGTAGCATAAATTGAGTTAGAGATGCAGTAAAGAATTTGGAAATTATGATGAATATGACACGAGTTTTAAAGAAGGAACAATAATGTATATTATCGAGCAGCATCAAGCTTTCAATTAGGTGGATAGTCCCTAAATGGGAAAGGGGACTCGACATTGTTGTTTACTCTGATCCGGCTGAGGTGGAAGGCACAGACTTTGCAAACGTCCCGCACCCCTTTTTTCTAATATGGGAAAGAAAGCCTCAACTAGAACTACATTCCTTTTACGTGTGGATGTAGCTAAGCATCTAACTCTATTGGTCATAGTTTCCTGCTGTTGCGACTAGTGCTGCACGTGCGTGAACTAACCCAATAAGAAAGGATGCCTTTCCGAGCATCTGAGAATGATTTGAGTTGTATGAAGGGAAACTCTCACATTCCTATCCGTTCATTCGGTCCTATCTTTCCAGTAGGCTATCAAAAAAAGTCTTCCAGCTTGCCAAGCTTTCGGTGCTATTTCCTTTTCCTTTATAAATCCATTTTGACTGTTTACTCGCATCAAGTGCTAAAATTGTCTTCATTTTCAATTCCTTATCATCATCCTTTGCTCTCTACCCCACCCTAAGCACAGGGAACTTCTTTACTTTTACTATTGCCATTAATCAACACTACCTTTGTTGAGAACCAAAATATCAAAGCGGTCAGTGGAGAAGGGAAACTGACAGAGTTTATTACTAGTAGTTCGGGCAGCAACCCAACCTCAGCTTTCAAGAGGATTTCAAGGGTAGAGAAGGCAAAAAGAAGGACTAAGGAACTGTGTTTTAACTATGATGAATCCTACTAAATGGGATATAAGTACAAGAGGCTTTTCTAGATAGAGTTTATGGAATTAAATAGTGAAAAATATGATGAAACTGATAATGATCTAGGAACAACCTGAGTTTGACTTTGAAGACAAATTCGGTGTTTAGGAGGGATGAAATGATGTATAAAATGTTAAAAAAAATCAACATTATTATTAGGCAAAGTTATTATTCCTAATAACTTATTATTTCAAAGTTTTATTAGGAAAATAAATTAGAAGAATGTTATCTTATTTAAAGAAGTTATTATTTCAAAAGTTTTGTTTTAATAAGTAACTAAATTAGAAGGATTATATCATATTTAAATTCCTAATATCTCTTGTAATGTAATTCCTTTTTAAGGGCCTGTTTCTATTAACTAAAGGAAGCGGAGAATTATTATAAAAAAACCTAAAGAGAGTTTGCTAAGGATAACTTTCTCTCTTTATTTTCATACATCATAGTTAAATCTAGTAAGTGGAAGAGCCACGAGGAAGGAAAGAAGAGATGACTTCCCTATCAGTTGACTGATAGGTGTGTTTTAAACTATGTTTCTAGGTTATTTTTAGGTGTTTTAAGTATTATTTGTATGTTTTAAACTTAATTAGTCTTAATTAGTAGGGACTTTTACATCCTTTTCATTATATTTTAGGTGTTTAAGTGTTTCTTCATATTGTTTAGTGTTTTAGGATTTTTACATCTTTTTCATTATATTTGAGCTTATTTGAGGAATTACTTGATGCACTTTGATGTTTAGATGTTCATGTAACAAATGAAGCTCAAGGCAACACTTGATTTAATAAAGTTGAATTTTGGAAGGCATTAAGTGTACTTATAAAGCTCTAAATTTTATAAAATTTTACATGATGCTAGATCAATAAATGAGAAGCCTACATATTAAATTTCATGATATTTGGAGGTATGTAGACAAGATATCACCTAATTTGACACAACTAAATTTCAGAAGGCATTAGGTGTACTTATAAAGCTCCAAATTTTATAAATTTTTACAGGATGTTAGATCAACATATGAGAAGCCTACATATTAAATTTCATGACATCTTAAGATCTGTAGCAAAGATATAGAAAAAAATACCTAGTAGAGGTCAAAACTGAAAAATCTAATGTGGTGGGATGACGTGGCAAAATGTGTGTAAGACGTGTTTTATGATATTTTGGACATAAGAAGACGTGAGGAACCTTAAAAGCCACACTTCTGACCCTAAGATACATAAAAAAATAGAGGGTTTTGAAAGAGGAAAAATGTAAAGAAACTCAAGAATAAGGAGGGTCATCAAGATTCAACAAGTTATGTCCAGGTTTTCTAGCAAAAGGGGATTCACTATCTTCACTAGTTTATCTTTCTTTTACTTTCCTTTTAATGTTTATTTTGAATACTATTTGTTTGAACATGATTATGGATTGTTGAATCTATTTTAGGGATTTTTATTTAATTGTTTATCCAATTTTTACTATATTAATTTAATACATAGTTGTTTGTATTAAGTATTAAGTTTATAATCACTTCGAATCTAGAGATTGTATTGATTTATTTGAATTAGAGGGTACAACCATATTTGGTAGTTTAATAGACCTACAATTAACTGATTAATAGGTGAATGAAGAGAGATCTTAATTATTTATTAATTGTCCTTAGGATTGCTTCAAATCAAATTGCATTGTTTAGCAGTAATGTTGTGAACTAAGATGTTACAATTCAACTTTTAAGTAGTTCAATTGAAATTAATTGGTTAGATCTCGAGAAAGGATGATCAACTATTGGATATCTAGGATCAAACATAATTAAATCAATTAGGTAAAAGGAAGACAAACAAGGATAGAAGCGTCTCTATGTCTCCATTATTGAGTATCTTCTATGTTTTGCTTTCTTTTATAATTACATTCATTCAAGTTCATTAGTTTAGTTTAAATTTCAGTTTCTTTAATTTTTGTTTACCTTAAACAAAGTAAAATTCAGATTGTTAGGTGTTTAGAATCAATCCTTGTGGGATCAATATTAGTTATACTATAAGTTACAACCTATATACTTACAGTATAGCTAAAACTAGCAAACAAGTTTTTAGTGTCGTTACCAGGAATTGTTATTTGAACATCTTATTCAATTTGGATTATTTTTATTTAATGATTTTTTATACTTTTCTTGTGTGATTGCAAGTGAATAAACACAAGAGTGACTAGGAGTTCAAACAAGTTGGGGGATGCTGAAATTTTAGATATTATAAAATACGAAAGAGAAGTTAGATAAGTAAAGCGCCAAGAAGAAATAAACAGAACAATGGCAAAAAGAAATCTAGGAAAGCATGAGAGAACTCTCATGGACTTCATGAGGCCTGAATTCAATGTGAATCAACAGGGTATTACAAGACTCCCAATCTAAGCCAACAGTTTTGAAATCAAACCGACATTATTAAACATGTTGCAGATGAATGTTCAATTATATGGCTTGGCCAATGAAAATCTGAATGCTCACTTAGCCAACTTTTTATATATCTATGACACTTTAAGATTTAATGAACTATCAGAAGACACCGCAAGGATGAGGTTGTTCTCTTTTATTCTTAAGGATTGAGTTAAGGCTTAGTTAAATTTTTTAAATCCAGAGAATATTATGACATAAGCGTAGCTAGTACAAGCTTTTCTAACCAAGTACTTTCCACTAACGAAGACTACTAGAATCATTAAGGAGATAACAAATTTTCAATAGAGCGAATGTGAGTCTTTATATTAAGCATGGAAGAGGTTCAAAGAGCTATAAAGGAGTTGTCTCCTCCATAATCTACTAAGGGAATGTCTGTTGCAAATGTTTTATAAAAAATTGACTACACAAAAGTGAGGTACTATAGATGTAGCAACTAAGTGATCTCTGATGCGAAAGACAATAGATACTGCTCATGATTTGTTAGAAAAGATAGCAAATAACAGTTGCTTGTAGAGTACAAAAAGGAGTAGACAACCATCTCCTAAGGAGGTGAAGGGTGTTATTTCCATGGAATCGGTAACTACCTTACAAGCTTGGATATCAGCATTAGCCAAATAATTGAATAGCATGCAGGCTACTTCGTCTCAATCATTGAAAGCAATATAACATATGTGTGAATTGTGTGATCAAAAGAGTCATGTAAATGCATAATGCTTTTTAAGAACTAGTAGTGAGACAGAACAGATGAACTACATGGGACCCTCACAAGGGATGTCAAGTAATAACCCCTACTCTAGTACTTATAATCTGAGGTGGAAGAACTATCCAAACTTTTCTTAGACTAGCAATGCAAGTAGCACTATGAGAGCACAAGGGTTACTAAGCTTTTAACAAGATTGACTTAGAGCACTGGAATTAAAGATGGACAAGCTCATGGACATGCTCAGCTCAAAGTTTAATGACCAAAAAGAGAGCCGGAAGAGGATGGAAGAAAAATTCGATCAAATTATGAGGAACCATGCTTATTACATTCATAATTTAGAGGTTTAAGTTGGGTAACTAGTGAATGCATTATCTACAAGAAGTATGGAAAGTCTTCCAACCAATACAGAGTCCAATTCAAGGGAGCAACTAAAGGCTATCAAAGTTATAACAAGTAAAGAACTAAAGGAGTCATTAAAGATGGCTGAAAGCTCCAAGGAGGAAAGCCGAGAGAAAGAAAAAGAAAAGAAGGAGGAGAAGCCTTATGTGCCACCACCTCCGTATAAGCTTAATATTCCTTTTCCACAAAGCCTTAAGAAGAACCAAACTGAAAAGGTTACAGAATAACTTGGCATTTGTGGAAGCACTAGAGAGCATGTCCAAGTACTCCAAGTTTCTCAAGGATATCTTATCAAATAAGCGGACTTGAGAAGACAATCAAATGGTGTCTCAAACGGAGAGCTACAACTCTATCATCAACAACTATGTACCATCTAAGTTTCAAGATCCAGGGAATTTCATTATACCTTGTGTTGGTGGTAACTTGACATTTTCTAGGGTTTTATGTGATTTAGGAGCAAGTATCAATCTTATGCCTTTGTCAATCTTCAATAAATTGGAATTGGGAAATAAAAGCCAACATCTATACTTATACAATTAGCAGATCAATCAATCAAAAAGCTAATTGGTTTAGTGGAAGATGTGCTTATTAAGGTGAACAAATTCTTTATTATAGTAGATTTCATAACGCTTGATTTTGAGGAAGATAAGAACTATCCATTGCTTTTAGGGAGACCATTTATAAATACCGGAAGAGCACTAATTGATGTACGTAAAGGAAAGTTAGAGTTGAGAATTGCGGATGAACAAGTGGAATTTAACATGAGCAAGTCCTTGAAAATTTTAGTGAAAGGAAGGGGTTGTATGAAAATAGAAGTCATTGAAAAAGTTGAGAAAGAGGAGTCAGGTGTGATACCAAATCCAGAACTTTTAGTACGAATAAGGTCGCCAATTCTATTTTCCTTGGTAAAACCACCCATACTTCCACTGAGCTCTTTATTTCCATACTTGAAATATGCCTCCTTGTGTGAGAATAAATCACTACCTATTATTAATCTTACAAAATGACTTGGAAACAAGCGAAAAGGGTGTTAAGGTGAGAAAGAAGCGACTCAAAGTAAGGTTGAAATTAATTCCAAGTAAACGCAAGTCTTGGTGGAGCGAACTATTTTAAGTCACTTTGAATTATAAGCATGAGGCTCATGGGTTGGAAAGCTTTAAAAGAAAAACATTCAAGATGAACAGGCATTATGGCAAGCTATACCTTAGAGAATTTCCACTAAAAGAAAGGGATATAGTTTCTTACCCTTCTCTTATTCCTTCAAGTTAAAACTGAGTATGGTCAAGATAAATAACCTAAATTAGCTTGTTTTATTTGTTCATAATTAGTTTAATTTTTGATGTTTAATTAAGTTCTTAATTATATTTTTCATTATAAGTTATTAAAGTTTGTTGAATTATTGACGGTTTGGTATTTTCATGTAGATATAAACACTCTAAAAAATAAAAAAAATTTAAAATTTAAAATATTATTGTTTTTATATTATTATTATTATTATTTTAAAAATTTTTGGTAAAAAATTAATTAAAAGACGAAAAAAATTTTAATTACCATAAATTTGTCGCTGAAGTGACGTTATCGCTACAACAACAGCGTGAAGTTTGTATTTTAATTTTTGTTCGCCTTTCCCTCTTTTGCTTTCACAAAACTTAGCCTCCTTTCTCCTTTTTAGCTTATTTTCAATTAGTGCAGCCCCCCTTTTTCTCACTTCTCTCTAGTTATAACTATTTTTTCACTTAAATAATCCCCTTTTCTTGAATTTTCCATCAATCTTTAATAAATCCTTTAGGAATTTTCAAGATTTTCCCCTCTTTTTTTCAAGAACTTTAAGGTTTTCACTTCTCTTTTTCAAGAACCACATATTCTCTATAACTTTTTTTCTTCTATTTTCATTTTTTTAATTTTTTTCTTTTCTTTCTTTTCTTTTTCATCTTACCTTCTCTTTGGTGTTTATTTTTATAGGTTTTGCATAGTGCTCATCCCCATGACACCTAAAGGAAGATAAGCTATAGGAAACAAACAATTTAAAGGGAAAGAGATGGTTTCTGAACAAGGAACACAGATATGACTCATAAATTTAACGCTCCTTTTCAAATTTTTAGTTATGAAGAAGGTACAAACTTTCCACAACTTAAAGGTAAGTATATTGTTGCCCCAAAATGTTTAAAATTTTGAATTCTTGAGGAGATTGGATTGTACAATAAGATTGAGCACTTAGGTAAAAAGATAGGTTGAAAAATTTTCATTCATTTTGACTATATGATGTTTGAATAATTGACATTAAAATTCTATATAACCGTGCAATATAATCGTAAAAGCTTGGATGAATTTCAGTTTAGATTGTGAGGAAACCCATATAATATTAGTCATAATATCTTGAATACCATATTTGGATTTCTAAAATCAAAGACCTATGATAACTACCCTAACTTTAAGTATGTTACATATTGGAAGAAACTTACAAGAATAGATAAGTTTGATATTTATAATCCATCTAACTCCCTTATACTTAGCCATGCCCATTCAATTTTGCACAAATTTATATGTCATGCACTTTTCAATAAGTCTCAAAACAACAAGTGTTCAATAAAAAAACTATTTCTTTTATGGTGTATAAATATAAATCGCAAGGAGTGCACAGCATATTACATCTTTCATACTTTATATTAAGCGATAACCAAGAATCAAAACTATCTAAGCATGGGTCATATTGTCACTGCTATTACTTAATTTTATACTGATAATCTTAATGGTTTAACCCCTGCATTTGTTAAGTATTTCACTTTTATGCACTTACGACGTGTTGAGATTATATAGATAAATTCTTCGGCACTCTAAGACCTCATCACAAAAGGTACTGTTCAATAAAAGAAGACCACTGGATCATCTTCCTCCCATCATCCTCAAGGCAATGACAGCTCTTCTAAAGATTTTGATAAAGAGGGTGAAGGGTGGGAAGATGTTTTATCCACTGTAAAAGTTAATCATAAGACTTTAGAGCACCGTCTTGATTCTGTGGATGACAAAATAACTCACATGGTAAGGCAATTAGAGTGAATGAAGTGAAACCAATGGCATCATAATAAGAAATTCTAAAATTTTTGCATCACAAAGATTTCAAGTGTCATCCCTCACGCCATCTCCATTGGAATCTCCATAAGTTTTTTACCCTTGTACGTATTTTTTTTATTTTTTTTAAAATTTCTTTTACTTGTAGTTATAATGAGTGGCCCCTCTCCACATTGAGGACAATGTATAGTTTCAATGTGGGGAAAGAGTTTGCTTGCATTCTTTTTAGGTCATTATAGAAATATGATTATGCTTTTCATCATATAGTTTAAATATGTCAATGGTTTGAGATTGATAAGCATAATGTTCAAATTAAGTATGGAGAAGTAGCACTTTCAGTATTGTTTGCATTTTGCATGGCATTTGCATTTAGAGTATTGTAATGTGTGTTATATTATAAAATTCTATCATTGTAGTTGGGATAAGATTGAGTTGTGTGCTTAAAATTAAATGAGGCTATTTAAGTGGAAAGTGAACCATACTTATTGATTAAAGTAGTTGGTTACATAAAATTGGTTAAAAATTGATACTTAAGTGATTAGGTAAGGTGTGGAAGCATGATGGATTTTCATATGAGCCTATGCGAGGAATTGAGCCTATATGACCTACTTCTAAAGTCATTTCATTTTTTTATTGTGTGTGATACTCCCCTAAGGAGATTACCTCAGAACTTTCTCTGAACCAGTTTGAAACTACTAGATGCATGCTATATGGAAAGGATTAAGGCCTTCTTTAATTTTAACACCTTGGCTTAAATGACCCGCCTAATTCACTATCCTTTGTAACCACTTTTGAGTCTTTAACTTTTTATTTTTTATTTTTGAAGTAAAAAGCTTATATTAAAAACCCGAAAACCTTATTAGCCTTATCCAATCACAAGTCTAATGAAGTGCTAAGTGAGCATTAGGTTAGGGCTTTTCGTTTATATTTTATTATGAGATTATTTAAGAGGTACTTCTACTCATGTTTTGCACTGTATATAATTGCTACTATTATTTCATTATTATTTAAAAATAAAAGAAGATAAGAAGATAAGAATCAAATACAGTAGTAATAAGTAGTTAGTTGTATTCACATACATAATTAAGAAGTTATATTTGGTTATTCCTTTACACTTAGTGCTTTATGAACACTTGTGAGAAACCCTTCAACTTTGTTGACTCATCTTAACTCAAACCCCATTACAAATATGAAAAAAGGTCTTTTTGATCTATGATAGCATGTAATCTATATGGAAGAAAATTAGTGAATTTGTAATCATATGGTAGTGTAATCTCCTAGAAGGAGTTTTGAATAAAACACGAACCCTTAAATACTTAAGTGAAATGAGTGAATATCGTGAAGAAAATTCATCTTGGTTTTATGGTTTCCTTTGATCGATGGTATCATAAGTTGAGTTTGTTTATGTGTACTGATAAAAACTAATTATGATGTGTCTATTAACTTGAGATCAATTGGCCAAAGTTTGAAAGATTGCATGCACTTAATCTTTTTGAAAACAAACTAATAAAATGTAATGATTGTGCTTAATTTTCTTGAAGATAAATAAAGGTTTAAGTGTGGGGAAGTTGATAAGTGTGTTTTAAACTACGTTTCTAAGTTGTTTTAAATATTGTTTGTGTGTTTTAAACTTAGTTAGTACAGCTGACTTTCAGAAGGAATTAGGTGCATTTATATAGCTCTAAATATTATTAAATTTTACAGGGTGCTAGAACAACATGTGAGGAGCTTACATATCAAATTTCATGATATTATAAGGTTTGTAAACAAAGATATAGCAAAAATATTGAGTAGAGGTCAAAGTTGGAAAATCTAATGTTACAGGATGACATGGCAAAACGTGCGCAAGACGTGTTTTATGATATTTTGGACATAAAAAGATGTAAGGAATCCTAGCAACCACACTTCTGACCCTAGGACACATCTAAGACAAAAATAGAGGGTTTTAAAAGAGGAAAAACTTGTAGAACTTAGGAACAAGGAGGACAATCAATATTCAACAAGTGATGTCCAAATTTTCTAGCAAAGGGAGATTCACCATCTTCACTAGTTAATCTTTCTTTTACTTTCCTTTTGATGTTTAATCTGAATACTCTTTGTTTGAACATGGTTATGGATTTCTAAATCTATTTTAGGGATTATTCTTGAATAGTTTATCCAACTTTTACTGTATTGATTTAATGTATATTTGTTTGTATTAATTGTTAAGCTTATAATCACTTCGAATCAAGAGATCGTTTTGATTTATTTGAATTAGGGTATGCAACCAGAGTTGGTAACTTAACGAACTTGAAATTAACTAATTTAATTGCTAAATGAAATAATTAAGAATGAAATATTCATATGTCATCATTAGTATTATTATTTTGATGATGTTTTTAATTTTTTATGACACTTTTTACCATAATATTGAAGACGTGATTTCTTATGGTATATAGATTATTAAGTTGATAATATCAAGAAAGGTTAAACTTATAATATGGTAATTGTAAATATTGTAGAAGTTTGAAAATATTTAGGAAACTATTATTTTGAGTTTTTACATGGTATCAAAATGTGCACATGTGAATGTACAGGTATATAATCTAACTATTGACTGACCTTTAAAAATTGTTAATTTAATAATCAATTTTTTGTGATTTTTTCCCTTTAATATTCAACCTTTCAAAAAACTTTAATTTAATGACAAACTTTGTAAAATTAGATAAAAAAAAATAACTTTAAGTCTTTGAAAATTTAAACTATTAAATAAATTTTTAAAGTTTAAATTAATTATCATTTCTCACTTCTAATACAATTTTTCTACATGGGCTAAAAACTTGTTCAAGTATATGTATATATATATATATATATATATGAGATCAAGTGTAGACCCCCCGAGGCATGAACTGATCTAGCAAAGAGAGCTTGTAGGTTTTAAGGTGATGGGGTGTTGGTGAAGAGGGTTTGACATAGTGTTTGGAAATGATTTGAACTTCCATCGTCCTCGTTGCAGAGAGTAGTGTATGCTAATTTGTGAGGAAATTAGTATTATCGGATGAAGAGGGACGAAAGGGAGGCGTAATTTTCTTTTTTGTGTATATAATTGATTGTATGCTATGTATAAAGAGAAAATGAGAGATTTTCCAGGAGATTTGTGCCGGTGTACCGTCGTGGGACAATTGTTTGGTTTCAAAGTTGGCAGACGGCGGCTTTTTCTTTGATTTCAAAATTGACATGGACTTTGGAAATGATTTCAACTTCCATTGTCCTCGTTAAAGAGAGTCGTGTACGCTTATTTGTGAGGAAACGAGCATTAGCCGATGAAGAGATTTGAAAGGGACGAGTACACGCAAGTATGACGGGTATGGGCTCCGATCTGCAAAGGTTGAAGGAATGAATTAATATTGATTACGTACAACAGATGTGTTATATATATAATATATATATAGTAGTACACGCAAGTATCATACTTGCGTGTACTCCTCCCTTTTAAATCCCTATATATATGCACGAGTTGCATGGATTGTTTACAAAGTAATAATAAATGCAACATAACAGAATTTAAGAGTCATTCAGTGAACAAGATAAATACAAGATAACAAATATCTATCTAATGTAACAGAAAGCTATCAATTGTTAACTGAAAAAGACTATTATTATCTTAACAACCCCGAAAGGTCAATAGTTGGTGAGAAATAAGACAAAATGCGGAGAATATTTATAGGAAGTTTTGAATCCCCCGTGGCTTGATGAAGACATCTCCAATTTGATATTTGCTAGATAGGAATCTAATCTGAATATTACTCTTTATAATTTGTCTTCTAACAAAATAGTAATAAAATTCTATATGTTTAGTTCATGCATATAACACCTAATGTGAAGACATATAAGTAACTCATATGCTATCACACTATAACATAGACTTTTATAAATATAAGATACCCAATTGTACTCACTTTCTAAAGATAGAAGTGCAATGGTTGACTATTTCTTTGCGTTCCATGAAATCAAAGATTTTTCAAGGTAAACAGCATAACTACTAGTGGAATGACAGTTATTTGAGACCCTGTAATCACTATTTGAGAAGTATTATATATTGAAGCTATTTTAGTTTGTGAAAAATAAAACATATGATGCATTGTAGTTTTTAAATATCTTATGAGTCGTTTAAAGGCTACCCAATGAACATTATGTGGTTGCAATATGAATTGACACAATAAAAATTATATTAGCTCTTGTGAATGTCAAGTATTGAAGGACTCCCACAAGTTGGCAATAAAGATATAAAGCACATCTTTAAAGGACTACCTAAGGTCTTGGTTAAATGAGGAATTATGGCCATCCATGTAAGACATCCCTTAGCTTCTTGTAACTTGGTTTTATTTAACCAATTTGATGTTTTTTTGTTGACTCAAATCAATTCCTTCACAAGTATTTATAATTTCTACACTAAGAAAATATTGCAACTTGCCAATATTTTGTATTGGAAATTCTAATTTTAATTGTTGTAAAAAAGTATCCATTAGTAACATAAATTTCCTGTAATGATGATATCATCATCATAAATTAATATTAATATAAGATGCTGACCTTGTTTAAAAATAAATAATGATAAATTGACTTTAGATGGCATGAATTTGATTCTTTGTAAAAATGAGCTAAGCTTTGAAACCAAACACGATGTGCATCTTTTAAGTCATAAAACGATCTTTAAAGGTAGCATACATCAAGTTAGAGATGCAACAATCTAGCAATTTGGAAATAACAATGAATATGGTACAAGATTTGGAGAGGGAATAATAATGTATGTTATCAGACAACACCAAATTTTCAATTGAGTAGATAGTCCCTAAATTAGCATCAATCAACACTACTACCTTTGTTGAGAACCAAAGCACCAAAGAGATGAGTAGAGGAGAGGAACCAACAAAGTGTATTGGTAGTAGCTCAAGTAGCACTCTAACATTAGTTTTCGAGAGGATTTCAAGGGTGAAGATGGTAGAAGAAAGGTTAAAGAACCATGTTTTAACAGTGATAAATCGTATTCAATGGGATATTGGGATATAAGTGTAAGAGGTTTTTTTTAATAAAGGTAATAGATTCAGATTGTGAAAAAGATGATGAAACTATAGATAATCTAGGAACAACCTGAGTTTGACCTTGTGGACAAACTCGACATCTAGAAATGGTGAAATAATATGGAATATGTAAAAAATAACAACATGATTATTAGGCAAAGTTATTATTCCTAATAAGTTATTATTTCAAAGTTTTATTAGAAAAATAAATTAGAAGGATATTATCTTATTTAGGAAAGCTATTATTTCAAAAGTTTTATTTTAGTAGGAAACTAAATTAGAGGGACTATATGGCTATTTAGATTCGTAATATCTCTTCAAAAAACCTAAAGAGAGTATATTAAGAACAACTTTCTCTCTTTATCTTCATATAGCATAAGTAAACCTAGAAAGCGAGTGGTCATGAGTAAAGGAACAAGAGAAGACTTTCCTGTGAATAGACTGTGACTAAATTCTATATAAGAACCTATAACATACAAGTATCGTTCACCTCAGTTTATGTGTTTGATTTCATTGAGTTTTAGGTGGGCCAATAAAGTAATTCAATTTTATTATATTACATAGGCTGTTGAGGGATTATTTTATGAGATATAAGAATGTATTCATGCGATTCATATTGATTCGAGGATTGTTTTTTAGACTTTCATATTTTATTTGGTTAATTGGATTTTTCTTAAGGAATTAAAGGGTTTTTAGATTTGGTTTTATTAGGTATGTGAATGGTGAGTTTTAAATTTGAGAGTGTTATATTGAATGCTATCAAAGCCAAGTTTATGTTCTTAAAGATAAATTGAATATGTTATCAATTGAGGCAATTGTTGGCTAAAGTCGAATAAGAAAGAATTAGTATAACTCGTATTTCAAATAAACTTTATCATATGAGTGCAGATTTTTAATCAAATGATTCCAAATGTATCTATTACATGTGCTAAAGGAAACAGTTGAGAATGACAAAGTTATACATTATCATCAATACTATTCTTTTGGTGAGGTTTTAAAGTTTTGATGACACTTTTTATCATAATCTTGGAGACATGATTTCTTATGGTATATAGATTATAGAGTTGATAATGTCAAGGAAGATTAAACTTATAATATGGTAATTGTAGATATTATAGAATTTGAAAATATTTAAGAAACTGTTATTTTGAGGTTTTACGTGATATCAAAATGTACACACGTGAATATACAGATATCCAATCTAACTACTAACTGAACTTAAAAAATTTTTAATTTAATAATCATTTTTTATGATTTTTTCACTTTAATGTTCAACATTTCTAAAGTTTTTTATTTAATGACCAACTTTTAAAATTCTTTCAAATTAGGTTAAAAGAGCACTTTAAGTTTTTGAAAATTTAAAACTATTAAATAAATTTTAAAATTTTAAATTAATTATCATTTATCAAACTTCCAATAAAATTTTTCTACATGGGTTAAAAAAGTGTTCAAGTGTATATGCATATATGATAAATATCGGTCATTTCTATACTCCGGTGTTTTCATAGTTTTTTGAAATCTTGTAAACTTATTTCGTCAACTAATTACAAGAAATTCTAATAAAGTTAACCCTTTATTATATAGATATATATACCTAAAAATATCAGCTACTCTTATACAATAAGATTATATTAAATCTATTAATTTTTAATTTTTAATTAATAAAATAATTATCTGTATTAATTCTTAAAATTTTTCTGT
>JAOXYD010224045.1:0-18687 GCA_028565735.1 Pinacopodium congolense
TTCACCCTTGGAAAGTAAGATTGTAAAGGTTACTTTTCACCTTATAAGAAGATTGTACTTGTTTTGATTGATTAGTATAGAATCATCCAACAAGTAGTTGAAAATGAGACGTAGCATGTCTTTGGGGTAAGTGAACATCTTTAATTGGCTTATGTCTTCTCTTATTTCAACTTATTACATTCATTTTGGTAATTGCATTCTCATTCCATCTTAGGATTGAATCTCAGTGATTGCATTTAATTTCCAATTGATTTAGGTTGCTAGTTTGAATTAGCTAAAAATTTTTAAACACCCAATTCACCCCCCCTCTTAGGTGCCATAGGACTCATAGTATTTACTTATACGAATTTGGTCTAAGTTTTAGAATTTGGTTGATTTTGATTATGATTTTTGCATATTAGAAATTGATTTTAAAATTTTACATTTCTATAAAATTGTATAATTAAGAGAAAATTATATGATTTATTCTAAAGAAATCCTCTTGATGTGTCAAATTGATTTGAAAACTTGTTTGAAGATTGTGTCAATTCAAATTTTTCCAAGTCAAGGTTTTATATGAAAAGCTAATTTGAGAAAGCTTAAAAATTCATTAAAATGATTTTTGGAACTTTGGAAAATTTTCAAGTCTTTAAATTTTCATAACAAAGGCATATGTTGCATTTTAGTCCAACTGAAATGCCTTGGTGTCTAAAATCATTTAGGAGTGAATTAAAACTTATTTGAATTATTTTAAAAGTGAAAGAAATTTTTTTAAAATGTTTATGAAATGTTTTTTTTCTGTGTTTATAAATGGTTTAGAATTGTTTTCGAAAGTAAAGTATCTAAATAAGTTTTAATTTCTATAAACCAAGACGTATACGTATATTTGAACTTATTTGATAAGTCTTAGCATCCAAAATCATCTTAGGGAAATTTTGATATTTATTTGTATTTGCATTTTATTTTATGAAAATATGTAAAATTATTTAAAAATGTTTTGGTCAAGTTTTTAAGTATATTTTAGTGTCTCAATGGTGATCATTAACATGGGTTGTCATAAAGTCATTTTAGTTATGAAATCTATTATTAGACTCACGTATAAGACATTAACTTGGGTTGCTTAAATTCATTAAGTCGTTAATGGTCGTGAAAACCCAAGATAATGTCCTAACAGTATAATGACTAGTTTTGAACTTTCAATTTTTAGCTGATTTTTAGATTTCTAGCAACTATTAAACGTACCAAATGGCTCTATTAGTTTCTTAAATTTATAAATAATGCTTCTATGCAATTTGTTTCAATCTTTATTTAATTTATTGAAGTTTTAAGTTGTCAAGTTTTTAGTTCTTCATGTTTCATATTTGTCTTCAAAGTCTAAATCCAATTTTGTACTTCAAATTCATTATTCTCAATTTGTTTAAGCTTTAAAGAGTTTCACTGTTCATATATTTCATTTTTTAAAAGCATAAGAAACATTTTTTCATTGAACTTTAAATGAAACACCATTAAAAATGTTTATTTTGATTGTTCAAAAGAGAATTTAATTTTGTGGTATTGGTTATTGTTATACGCTCCTTTTTTCCTTAAACAAGATTGGTTAAGGGTTATTCTTAATATTACATAGAGAAGATTTAAGTTATTTTTAATTGTTGAATAAGATTAGGATTGATTTATGTAATGAATGTTGTTGAATGAACATTAGAGAGTATGTTGAATATTAATTGTACATTAGTTACATTTTAAGCCCCTTCTTGCATTGTTTTTAATCAAGCTAATATATTGATTTTTATATCAATCAGTTGGGACTTGATAGCTTGATTTTGAGATTTGATTGTGGGGTTTAATTGTGAGAACAAAAGTTTTGAATTTTACTTTTAGTTAGAAGGTTACTCTTCACCCTTAAGAAAGGAAGATTTTCATTAGGTTCCTCTTCACACATTTGAAAGAAGATTGTTGTTTGGTTACTCTTCACTCTTAAGTAAGATTATAGGGTTGCTCTTTACCCCTTTTATAGAAAGAAATTGTAAGGTTTCCTCTTTACTCAAAAGAATATTTTTTTATACTAAAAACACTAACATCAAGTGTGTTGGGAGAGGACCAGGCCAAAGTAGATTAGCTAAACCTCTATGTGTCCTTTTTTCTCTTACGTATTTTATTTATTTGTATATTGTGTTGGATTTATAATTGATTGCATTTAGTTTTTTTTTTTACATAAGAATTTACATAACATTATAAGTTAAATATTGTTTTAGTAATTGCATATAGCTAGAGTTTTAAAAGGTTTATGTTGTTCATTTAAATAAAATTTTTAAACACCTAATCCACCCTTCTTCTAGGATGTCATAGGAATTTCAATATTTTTTTATAAAAAATATGTTAAAATATCTCCTTGATTTTTTCTAGACAATTCATCTTAATTACTAAATACATTTAGCATCAGCTTTTTATAAAATTAAGAGGTTGTGGTAACATTTTCTTTCTAAATCCTAGAATAATTCAACGACATCTTCATTGGTCAATATGAGGCAATGATTATAGAGAGGCATAAATCTTTATAAATATCTCTCCATAAATGTTTCCAAAACTAACTCCAAAAAATAGGAGGAAACCATTTTTCATCATTAAAAGCAAAAAGCTTTTCAAGACGACAGATAAGAAATAACAATTTTAAAAAACAAAAAAAGGTAGTAACAATTTCTAGAACAATTTCAAAAAATTCATAAGTAAAAATTGGGTTTGAGAAAGAGGTTTCCATATGAACATTTCAGACTCAACTTTTGCAATATTAAGTGACTTTTTCAATTCTAGAATTCCTGATAATTATCAAACAAGTATTTAACCAAGTTAGAGAACAAATTTGGCTCTGATACCACTGTTGGAAATGGAGACATAATTATATCACACATAGTAGAAAAACATCAAAAACTTTTTGATTTCTATAAGCTAAGATCACATTATTATATAATAAGATTTAGCCAAAACATAATAAAGGATGAACATAAATTCTTACTTTATTATGAGGTATGATCCATATCTTTTTGAATCCTTATATTTGTATTAACCACTTTGAACCACTGATGTGCCTTACTTTTAACAGTGTTCACAAATCAACTTTGGATAACTCAACATTTGATAGGAAGAATATAAGAAGTAGTAACTCCTCTTATATTTTATTCAATTATATAGAAAAAGATAAGATTTTTTAATATTAAAATTAAATATAATTACAATTGAAGTCTTACTTTAATTATAATAATTATTTAATCTTAATAAAATTAAATATCATATATTTGATTTTTTAAGTTTCTAAGACTTTACAATTAAGTTCAACTTAATAAATTTTGCTCTCTTTAGTTGGTCTTTTTATATGACCCATTAGGTTCTTAATATATTGGCAATAATTATAAATTTTTATTTTAATTTATAATTAAAATGAAATAAATTAAAATTATTTTAGATTTATCTTTAATTTTTAAATTAAACAATTTATATTTATAGATTAATATTGACGTTTAGCAACATATCATTACCATTGGAATATTGGAAGTATCAAAATGGTTTTGACTTAACTTATCTGTGCATAATTTTTTATATAACTTAATCTTTTTGTCATCCATTATTCATACTAAACATAGAGTATATAATTATTATATGTTTTATTTGAATTCAATTATATTAGTTTTCTATTATTAATCATTTATTTTGTTAATGATATTTGAAAACTATTTTCAAATATTATTCTAACTTGGTTAAGGATTTTTTAAGTCAATACTAAGTGAGAATGATAGAACATACTCCTTGATCACTTTAGAGTGATGAATTTGTATTAATTACTCAACTATCTCCATATAGTTTATACTATATTCAACGACTAATAAGTAAGTAATCCTTAACTAGAATAGATTATAAATAGTATCAAAATATATTAATTCTTATATGGGATACTTTGGAGACCTAAATTCTAGGGATTACTTATACAATTATCACAATGAGTATTTCTTTAAATATACAAGTAATGCCTCATATAGAATTCTCATATCAAGTCAACTTAATGAACTTATTCTCTAACAAATACTCACATGTCTATCTAAATATCTCCATACTGTAATCTATGAGATCGACTATTGCTTTCATATGGAAGAAATATGACTTGTGCTATTGTTTCTATTTTATTAATGTTTAATCTTAATAGAATAACAACCATTAACAATTTAAGGATAATATCTAATTATAATATAAATCTCATAATTATGATCATCATGAAGATTTTATTTGCAAAATATATTTATGATATGAACTTTATCTTATATATTAATCAATTAAACAAATATGTATAAGAAAAATAATATTCTCAATAGAATAAATCATATATCTATAATCATGTAATTTATTGTAAAGTATAAACCCACATTTATAGAGCCTTAAAATAATAATGTTAATTTCTTTTATTTGGAAAATGTCAAAATTTATTTAAAAAGTTCATATCTTCAATACTAACATAATTTAAATATAAAGATATCAAATTAAACAATATGAGTTACAATTATATTACAATTAACACTTGTTCATTTCATAGAATGTATATCAATAATCTTTAAGTATATTTTAATAGATCTTTTAGTTGGTAACATAGGTATCCTTTTTTTATCTATTGATAGGAAAATTCAAATATGCTATTTAAAATATTTATTGAATAGATAATTGAGATCACCTAGTAGTTAGAAATTATATATTTCAAGTAAATTATTTAGTAAATTACTAACTTAAAATAAATAATAAATTTAATTTAGTTGATTTTAGTAGGCTCAGTAATTTGTGTAGCCTTATTAATAAATCTGAGGATCAGAGAAAATTTCATTCAAAACATATTCTATCTCATACTCAAGGTTTGACTTCAATGATTTTTTTTGATAAACAAGCAACTTTTTAAAGCCATAACTTCTTTTTTAATAGCATTTCATAAAGAAAAAAACATCATATTAACTCTAATGTTTTTATCTATATTTAAGCTAGACCCTAACGTTTCAAAATATTTAAAAAGAACCCAAACATTTCAAAAGAGTTTTAAAAGAATCCTAACATTTTAGAGACATAAAAAAATAACCTTAATCTAACATTGAATTTAGGGTTGTTTTTGAACTTTTTTAAAACTTTAGAATTCTTTTTGAATGCTTCTAAAATGTTTTGGTTTAACATAAATATTCTAAATCATTAGGATTTGACTTAAATATTGGTAAAAACATCAGGGTTTAAATGATACCTTTTGTCATATAGCTTCTTAAGTACCATTAATATGTGGCATTATTGGCAAAGGTATTATACTATAAAGTCGAGCATCGGATGCCGAAGGAATGGGCATATACTTATGAAATAGTTATGACTAACATACTTTTCCATACTCTATATGCATATCCTAGGCCATTAAGTTATAAGACAAGTAAAATATGGGTACTTATCTTCATGGCCATATCTCTTCGATAATATTGAAGTCACCAGTTTATGAATGACAGTTATTTGCTAAACCTAATGTATCGTTCTATGATACTTTCATTTGCTTATCATCTTCCACGTGGCATCACCCAGTTCTATGATACTTTCATCTACTCATCATCTTTCACATGGCATCACCTAGTTAACTTCTTACCTACTACCTCGTTCCATTTCAAGTTTCCCATGTCCAAAAATATCATCAAACCAAAACATACTACTTTCAGGAGCTAGGATCTCAAGGAAATTAGAGCTCCTATAGTAATTAAAACTTTATTTCTATATAAATGGAGGTTGCTATAGTTAGCTATGCTCATGGTGCTATTTCACTTGTTGTTTCTTCTTAATATTCCAAAGCTATAGTGTCTCCATCTTCTATTTCTTCCCCCTTTAATCCCATGGTATCTTACATGCACATTTTCTTTGTATGTCAAGTTTTCTAGGATAAGAGATGTGGGGTGGTAGTTTTTAACTTGGATTTATGAAAACAAACCATGTGTACTTTGTTTTTTAATACTAGAAAAATTAACCAAACATAAGCTTTAAAATGATTAGCAAAATGTTTGATAGAATCTGATATCTAGCTCACTATTCTGAGAATCATTGATGTTGGTACCATGATAATTACACAACATTTCAAAAGCCAAGAACTCTTCACTTATCACTGGATGTGAGATTGAGGATAGCTTGATAAGTGACTGCTGAACTCTAGTACTTATAATTTTGTTTCGTGAATAAGACAAAATATTTGTAATTTTTATATGTTGTTGGATTTTAGGAAGGAATTCTTACAAAGGCAACCTTAGATAAGGAACTTAATAGGTTGTTGATGTGCATGGGAGAGGTAATAATGACCATTGCCTTTAAGGTTAAGGTAGTTTCTTGTAGAGGAACACCATGTGTGAACTCATTTAGAGATGAGTAGCTTGTTGTATATTTGCTTTCTATCAAGCTTCTTTTTTAGGATAGATTTGAAATGATATATATGACCACTTGTAAGCTTTCCTTATTAATATAATGGGATTAAAATAATATTAGTGTATATGTAGTAGCCTTTTAAGCTTTTTATGAAAAAATTTGTTCTAATTAAAGCCATTTGACACAAAAAAAATTGTCTGAGAGATTGCTTGTATAGCATCTAATATTTGTAATCATGATGTTCTGATTCTATGATTTCATGGAATTGTGAAAATAAAGAGAAAATCCTGAAATTTTGTTTACAATCTACATGTACTCTGTTCCAAGAATTTTATGTCAAATTTGCTTAAACTAATTTTACTAGGTTGATGAGTAGGCCTTTAATTACTCACATTACTATAAGTAAGCTTACTCTGAGGAAGTCCCTAATTGCATACATATTACATAATGTTATCAAAATGTGCATAAAGTTTCATAGATTAAGACATTTTAAATTTCACTGAAGAACCTTGATCACTACAATTTTTGTGGATAATTTTTTTAACTTGATATAGTCAAGTTTTTGCCAAAAAAATGAAAGAAAAAAAAGGATGATTTTGGGAAGTTTTGAAAATTTCTAAAATTTTAGAAGTTTTGAAAAAGTTGAAAAATTTTATAAATTTTCATAGATTAAGACATATTTTATTTTTAAGTTAATTAAAAATTCTTAGCATCTAAAATCACTTTGGGGATGTATTGAAACTTATATGAATAGATTTTCAAATGAAAAAATTTTCTTTTTGAAATGTTTAATTTTAGGTTAAATAACTTGTGGATTCTATATAATTTATTTCCTAGATTGACTAATAGACCAGTCTTTGAGTAGTGGTTGACCAACACAAAAATAGGTAGACTAGTTGTCTAGTTCACTGGTATGGTCAATCAATGATTGCTCGACCAGTATAAGTTAGTGGCCAACTAATCAAGATTGACAGCAGGTAATGGCTAGTTGTAGCTTCTATTTAAGTGCTTTTTTATGGATGTAATGATTAGGAAGCACTTTTAACAGGATTTTTTAAGCTTTTAAAGGCTATAAATTTGTCCTAAGTGTGGTTAAATAATCTTTATGTTATTTTAATAAGTTTTTGAGCTTATAAAGAGATCAAAGTGCTTTCTTTGTAGATGTTGAGCATTTATTGTATGATTTTATGTTCTTAAGCAATGAATTTCTATTTTATAGTTTTCAATCCTACTAAAATTGATTTGTTTTACATTGTAAAGTTTTTAAGAAATTTTTTTCAAAGATTTTTTTTATCTTGATAAGCTTATGAGCCTTAGTTGTTTGATTTTCAAGTAAGACATCATTTATGATATATATATATATATATATAACATTTTAGAAAGAGGTTCTGAACATTTTTGGATTATGATTGAATTAGAAAGTTTATTCTTCACCTCTAAGAAGATTTGTAAAAGATTTCTATTTATCTTGAGAGAAGTTTTGTAAAAGGTCTCTCTTCATTTAAAGATGATTGTTTTATTGAAATTTCCAATAAGTAATTGGACAGTAAATATTAGCAAATGTTTTCTTGCCAAACCACTATAAAAATTGGTTTATTGACACTCTATTCCTTAATTCTTTATATTACCTAATTTTTGCATTTCATTTATATCTATATTATGATTGAATGGCATAAACATATTTATCACATTCATGTTGAATTATGGCTAGGGATTTCATTCATCCCAAAAATTGATTTAGACTTAAACTTAGATATATTTCTAAAACATCTAATTCACTTCCTTAGGTTCCATTAAAGGTCATTAGGTTTAAAATTTATGTTAGAATTCCACTACTGACCAATTTTTGTTTATAAATGGTTGTACTAGTGCTACAGTGGTAGGAGGTGGTGGATATTCATCACACTTCCTAAATATATTTTAAATATTCATATAATTTCAATCCTCAAAAGAAATTGCTTATAGCTTGAAATGGATAACTTATTAGGTTAAAATATTTTCTTAGATTTTCTTATTCCATATGTTGTTTAATAAATGAGTGGTGGTGAGCTTAATGGAGTGGCGACGAAAGCTTTGGATGGTGTTAGATCTGTAGAAGTTAGAGGGATAGTTATTGAAAAGGAGAAAGAAGAAGAATAAAGTAGGATCTACAAGTAACAACTAGGCTCTAAATTAGCACTATAGGCCTTAAAAATTAAAAAAAAAAATATTAGTGTCACATGTACTACCATATGTATATATGTATATATATACTTAACTGATAAAGTCCTAATGGGGTTAAAGCCTTTGTTAGTTTGAGGTTCAATTTGAATATTTTTAAAATTAAGTTGTGTTAAAGTAGTTAAGATATTAATTGAGATAGTAATTAATTTTTAGAATTTCTCTTTGACTATGACAAAGAAGATGTGTAAAAATGTTCCTCTTCATCCTAAGAAAGGAAAATATGTAAAAGTTCCTTTTTACCTTCCTCTTAACCTAAAGGAAGATACATGAATGTAAAGGTTCTACTTGCTAAGTAAAGGAGATGACATCGAATTTTCAAGCTAGGAAATGGATGCTGACAAATGATTATTTGATTAAACCAATATATGATGATTTTTTATCTCTTTACTTATTCTTTTAACTATTATTGTGTTTATTTTATTATTTTGATTTATGAACTTATCATCATCATTCATTAGAATAGATGACTCATCTATTAATTTTCAAATCGATTTAAAAAGATACATATACAATTCACTCCCCCTACCCCCCCACCAAAAAATGTGTTATCCGAGAACCAATAATAAGGTTTTTGACTGATAAGGACAATTTCTCACACATAGTGAAGAAAGCATATATGAGATTTTTTTTCTTTGCTTTAGCTATAATGCAATGACCAGTGTATCTATTAAATTTTATGTCTTTCATACATATATGTTCAATAACTTTACATAATTCCCCCACATTGGAATGAAAAGGGAAAATAATGGCAATTTTTTCTATTAAAGAACTTTTTGTAAAGGTTGAAGTAAGTTTCAAAGTAGTGGAAGTCTAAACTTATCAAATTCTTGAAGTCACTAGGTTTACCTGATCAAACAATGAATATTGCCTATTCATGAAGGCAACTTATCTAATCTTATAGTAATATTGATATATATGGATGGCACAATCATCAATTGAATTAGTAAGAAGGACATAAACTATATTAAGATAACTTCAAGTAAAAAGTTCACAACTAAAGATGTAAGATATCTTAAATATTTCCTTGGCTTAAAGGCTGTAAGATAGGGGGTTATTTGGTTGATTTTTATGTTTTCTTTTTTTCTTTTTTTTTAAATATAAAAACTAATAAAAACTCAAAAATCAATGAAAATAAAAAACCAAAAAAATGTAAAAAAACTAATAAAATAACTTGTATTAGTTTTTGTATTAATAAAAATAGAAAAAAAAAGAACCAAATGCACTCTTAGGTAAAGGTCTTCCATTAGTCAACATGATTAATTATAGATGTTATAGTTAATATCGATTTGTGGAATGCTAAATTAGTTCCCTTTACTTAAGAAGCTATATGTAAAAGCTAAAAAAGGAGATTTATTAAAAGTGTCAAATCATTGTAATAGAATTTTATGTAGACTATATTATGTTAGCATTAAAAGGAACTGAATCCAACGTCATTTCGAGTCAATTTATAAGTCAAATAAGAAAACATATTAGGATCCTTTTGTCTCTTTTCTATGATATCTTACAATTTTTTTGTTTCGATTTTTTTTAGTAATAATCAATCTTGAACTAAATGCATATTGTGATGTAAATTATGCTTACATTATTTTAGTCAAAATCATTATGTTGCTTATATTTTTTTCTTGTGAGTCTCTCAAAAAACAAACAAAACCATGAAAGAAAAATTTAAAGGAGCATGACTTCATGTTTATGTTAATTGGTATGGCTATCTCCTTTTTCTTGTTGTTGTTGAAAGACTTCATAATCCCTATACTACTAATATTATATGCTTTTATTTCTTACATTAAGTGCCATTTGATTTTAGTATATAAAAATAATAGTAGGTTTTTTTTAATTCAAATTAGAGAAAAAGCCAATATTTGGATATATGTTGTTTTCTTGTCCACAAGTAGATAAAAAAAGGATTTGTACAACCACTTCTTGGATCTCTAACCGCTTAGCCATCAAATATCCTCACCAAGCCTTTCTATTATTTCACATTATTCTTTCAAATTTGAAACATAAATTTACTCGACTTTTTAAGATGTAGTTAGTGGTTCGTTGATTTGTGGGGTCAACTATTATGTTTAATTTAATGAATAATGTAAATGGCTATTATATAAAAAGAAACATGAATGCGTATGTATGATGATGTGTTGATAGTTTTAGAAAATCAGAAATTCTTCACTAAGCTATTGAAGAGTGACTCTATATTTTGATTGCTTTCTTACTAAATTTTTTTCATTTTATTGTGTTTCCATAGCCTTATGAGTGTGTGTTTTTTTAATTTTGTTACAATTTTTTAATTTTTTGATGAAAAATTAATATTATTATTGAATTAAATCAAATTAACACAAATATCCATCAAACAACCATTGACAAGAGAACTAAATCAAATTTATTAACTAGCTAAGGATTAAAAGTTAAGGAATGGATATGATAAAATAATGGAAATTAGGAGTTATAGTAGAATTATGAAGATAAAAATCTTGAACTCCTAACTGGATCCATCTAGATAAGAGTGATAATTCTGGAAACTCTGGATTACTGAGATAAATGGTAATGATGACACCAAAGTCATACTGATCTCGAATAGCATAAGGATGAGCTCCCCGCAAAAAATTTAATCTAGGATAAATCCTAGAAAAATAAATATAACAAGAATCATTATTTTAGAGGGTAAATAAATCTTTCATCATCTCATAATGAGCTTGGACAACACGATGACAATTTTGTAGACTATCAATAGGCTAGTTTCTCATCTTTTCTTTGATCATATTCTTTTGAGAATTTTAACTTGGAGTTTTATCACACCTCAAAGAGATATTATCAAAAGTTGTGTTTAAACCAGTTTGCTTTGGATGTGCTTGTATATCTTTGATAGTAGTATCTTGTGTAGAACTACTAGCCATAGAGGTAGTTTTCTCTGATATCTTGACCTTATTGATTTTCCTATAGAGCTTTTGCTCATAAAACTGATAATTATTTAATCGATGTTGCCAAACATTTTTTATAGAGAGGAGAATTTCAGCAATCTCTTTTGTTAAAGGGAGAAAACTGGCACTTTGTAAAATATCTTGTCTTTGCCCTAAATGACACCTAAGAGTGTGGTCAATTAGGATCTTAAACTTTTAAAGCAAATACTCAAAACAAAGAAACAATAATTTAAGGAAATTAAGTACACAATAATGAAACAAATAATATCAAGAGTACTTGTATTTAAAGTAAGAAATACAAACCTAAAAATTGTAATAACTTAAAAATCATTTTTGGCTTAACGATAACCAACTCTTCTTTTTCAATGCTCAAGAATATCCTTTAGACAAGTTCTTTTTATAGGTTCAAGAATAACCTCGTAATACTTCTTTTAAAAGGATCAAGAATAACCTAATAATGACAAGGAAACTTCTCACTAATGGAGAAAATTCAAACATCCCAAAAAATTGATAAGCAAAGCACTCTTAAACACGTATAAAAACTCTTTAAACTTGTTACTTGTTTTGTTCTCCTTACTTCCTTGCCTATTTATACAGAAAAATAGGACTCAGATATCTTTTAGAGCATTTATCACTTCTTCTGACCATTGTCTAATAGATGTGTCTATTGTATATATTTTCTATCCATTGATAAAATCTTCTATCTGTTATACAATATGACTGTTATGTTTTGTTCGGTCGATCGATAGGCCATATTCGATCGACCGATCTTCTAAACTTATTCATTCGGTCAACCAATAGCCAACATTTAGTTGATCTTCTTAAGAAACTTATTCGGTAGACCGATCATCATGTTTCGGTCGATTAATCTTCATTTGGTCATCCAATGCTACCTTCCACGCTATGTTCAATCGATTGATCAAATATTTTGTCGACTGACCTTCGGTCAGACTTTATATCAATGTACCAAACCTATCTTTAAACACACTTAACTAAAAATATTAGTAGAAGGGATGTTTTGTTATCATCAAAATCGGATGGAATCATCCTTAGTTCATCAATCTCCTCCTTTTTGTTGATGACAAAACTAAATGATTTAAACAACACAATCAGTTCAACATGATCAAATTTCAAGATTCAAATCTCATTAACCCCCCTTAGTTCATGCATATGTAGCTCCCCCTAAATTAAACAATAATTTATTTACAACTCCACCTAAAAGCATGCATACTTTTCCTCTTTTTTGAAATCAACATAAAAGGTGTAAAGAATAATAATCAAAGAGATAGACCATCGATCATACTAATTTCTCTTCTAATAGTACAAAAAATGATCTTCACACAACGGTTTGGTAAAGATATCCACTAATTGATGTAGTGTGTCAACAAATTAAAGTTCAATATCGCTATTTTGCACATGATCTCGAATAAAATGATATCAAATTTCTATATTCTTAGTCTTAGAATGTTGTATAGGATTTTTAGTTAAACAGATCGTACTCGTATTGTTACACCAAATAGGAATTTGAATAAGATGCAAACCACAATCCCTAATTTATTGTCTAAGCTACAATACTTGAGTACAACAACTATCAGCGACGACATATTTAGCTTCTGCCATAGATAATGCAATAGAATTTTGTTTTCTACAAAACTATGAAACTAATGCATTTCATAAAAAATGACAAGCATTTGATGTACTTTTTCAATCTAACAAACTACTCACATAGTCAACATCATAATATCCAACCAAGTCTAAACATGCATTTCTAGGATACCATAATCCTAAATTAAAAATACCATATAAATATCGTAAAATACATTTAACAGCTAACAAAATTTGATTCTTTATGAGAAGATTGAAAGCGTGTACTCAAACAAACACTAAACATGATATTTGGGTGACTAGAAGTTAAATACAATAAACTTCCAATCATATCTCAAAAGAGTTTGACATCTACCACTTTTCCATCTTCATCTTTATTCAACTTGGTAGATGTGCTCATAGGAGTGCTTAAGGGCTTTGATTGATCCATGCTAAACTGCTTTAGAAGCTCTCGTACACTTTGATTGACTTATGAAAATGCCATCCTTCATTTGCTTGATTTGGAGTCCGAGGAAGAAATTCAATTCTCCCATCATTCTCATTTCAAACTCCCTTCTCATACACTTAGCAAAATAATCACATAAACGTTCATTAGTAGCACCAAAAATAGTATCATTTACATATATTTGAACAATCAACAAATCATTTTGATCCTTCTTAATAAACAATGTAGTATCTACTTTCCATTTTTCAAAACCATTTGCATGTAAAAATGCACTTAATATGTGGTACCATGCTCTAGGTGCTTGTTTTAAACCGTATAATGTAACACCCCTATATGGAACCTATAACCATCCACACATAAGTCAACCAAAACATAATTACATTACAAAACTCCCCGATGCTTCCATTGTCTTTTAATAGTAGTGAAAACATATTTTTATATTCACTTACATGATAATCCAAAAGAAAACATACAAGTTCCTTTAACCATTACATGTACGATAATATGTAACTAAAAACACATTTCCAAAATATTTTTTCTTCTAGTGGTTGGCCTTGGTCCCTGCAGATGTTCCCTATACCTCACTCTTATGATTTGGACCTACATGGATTAACACCCGTGCTATGTTTGAAAGCTTAGTGGGGAAACACTTAATTTGGATGACCACTCATAGTAGTCATACGCTAAGTACATACATGCATGAACATCATACAAATATAAATAAGAATGGCATAATTAATCAAATAAACAATCCACACATGCTTCAATACATTGTTTTTTAATTAATACAAATGCAACTACTTTCTGTGCTAAGCCTGCTCATTTCTTGTAGGTGTGGATAATGAGTGATGTGGATATCCAAAGATATTAAACTGTGGATACCCGAAGGTATCAGTCTATGGATATCCAAAGGTATCAAGCTATGGATACTCGAAGGTATCAAACTATGGACACCAATGGTGTCAAACTGTAGCAATTGTACTGTAATCCTATACGCATGCCTATCTATCCACAACTAAGATAATAGGACAGGCATCATAACATTTCCTTTAGCCATTTGAAAATTTCACAATTCAGAGATTAATCACATTTCATATATAAACAAATCATATGAAAGATATTTCATGTCATAAACAGTATATATGTTTGGAATGCATTATGCTCAATCTTTAAATTCCATTGTTCAATCACTCCATTCACACATGACAAGGCTGAGTGCATTTATGTTGAAGTGTTTGAAAGGTTTCATGCACATTCAAAAGATTAGGTGCATATTTAAAAAGATTGGGCTAAACAAAAACAATACTATGGTTGTGACAGACTCTCTTTTTATTCACACCGCTGTTTGTTCCTTAATATGCATATAGAAAAAGTTAGAACTGGGTTTTGAGGTCTTTTAGACATATTGTCCCCTTTGTATTTAGTTTCTATAGCATCAACAATCAAACCATTTAGAATTCTAAATCATAAGATATAAACAAAATAGCATAAGTTTTTCCAAAACAGGGGCAATATCAGGTCACCTGTTTCAAATTTAATTTCTAAGGTCATAGAACCATAATTAAATTAAAGTGTCTTCTAGAGATATTTAACTCTATGTCTTAGGTTTCATATGAAATTAGAATCACACAATTTAGGGTTCTATAGGATTTTTTATGACTCAAATAATGTGACTAACTCAAGAAATCCCTGGACAGAATTCCACTACACAATACTCTCTTATCATATTCAACCAATTCTATCCTAACTAACACCAAAATAACACTAAAGAATCATCCCATAACAAGTCCACATAAACGAAGTGAAGTCCCAAACTTGAAAATTGACAAATTAGGTCGTCTATTACCTTTCCTTCCCTTCCTCTTTAGCTTTTCTTGATTTACCACCTTAATTTCCACCTATTCTTACATGAAAAATGATAGGATGAAGAAGATGAAATGGAAAGGAGAAAATCTGAAATTAGAATGTCGTGAACCCCCTATCCATATCCCCATTCCAGAACTTTCAATACCTACACACATGCTTTGTTATTATTGGTCACACATGCCTTAATCCAATTGGTCCATTATTGCCTTAATCTAATTGGTCAATATGTCCCTCTTTGAAGAAATTGCATATTGGTCATTCTTCTTCCTTTACTTTCCATATTGGCCTACAATATTATTAATTAATTTCATTCCCCTATGTCTTAATTTTTTAATGTCATAAATTTCATGTAATTTGTTTAATTATTTCAAGAATTATATCCAAAACACCACAGGTTGTTCGAAAACAGGGGCAGTAGCCATAATGAAACTTCATGCCAGAATTCGAATACTTTAAAGGCACAATAAAATTTTGATTCCTTCATAAAAGTTTTAGTTCTATGTCTCTAGATTAAGGTCCAATTAGAATTATCCAAATTAGAACTATACATGCCAAAATATGGCCAAAATACCGATGTATATTCATACCAAAACGAATAGAGTACCCTTTTATCCAAATCTTTTACATTAGATACCTTTATGTTAATTTATTTGTTATGTTCACTTCCTGATGCAGCTTAGACATGCTATCATACTTCTAGGGTATATTTTGGGATGTTACAATGTTGTACTTCATTTTCTTGATCATTGCCAACATTAAAGTTAAATGCTTCATCATCTATTACAGGTTTCTTATAACCAGGCTTATAATATACTTCAACACTACGGTAGTCCAATTGTTCCATAACATTCAACATTGCCAAAAAATCCCTATCATAATGTAAGCTCAACTTCTTCAATCAACTCATCGACTCCTTAAGAAATTTGTAAAACATATATATTACTTTATCTTATTTGTCCTCTTTCACCCTTTTTAATACAAGCATGCTAAGTTCATCCACCCTTTTATCCTTCTTCCTTTGGATCTTCCCACCAGCATATTAGCTATTTTCATTTCTCTTCAATAACCCACCATAATGAAATATCCAGTTGACTAACATCTGCAATATAAAAACTTGAATAATTCCCATCATAACCTAACTATCATTTACATCATAAAAGCATAGTATTTCAAACTGAATGCATCAATATGCTTTATGCTCACACTCTCTCTTTTTTTTTATACCAACCGGTTCCAATTTTAAGGATAGCATGTGCAATTACTTCATTTAATATGTCACCTAGGTGTGGTGGAAAGAAAACCCAATGTGCTCTCATTAACATCAATTTTCACGGGTTCTACTCCCATGATAGGCTAATTGCAATTCATATGATTAATGGAAAATGAATTAATTGTTTAGTGATTGAATACTGGCTCAAGATAAAGAAGTAGTTGGATAACCTGGGTTGTAGCAAGGTATTATAAGAAATCCCAATAAAGTAGAGTCAACTGTGCCTCCACCTACTACAACCTAAAATTCCAAATAGATCAAATTACAAAGATTAGGACAAATTATACAAAATAAAATCAAAATAAGGCAAATTACAGACTTGAGTAAAAATTAGAAAAATTAATTTTAGATTAGGGTTAATTGCAAAGATTGGACAAATTCCACAAATTAATTTCACATTAAGTCAAATTACAAAGACCTAAGGTTGAAACAGAGATTCGATCAAAATTAATTTTTAAGCAACATATAAATATAAGGTCCAAAACCAATATCTATTAACTACATATTGAATCATGATGAGAGATGGATGATGATGTTGCAAAGGTGATAGCCAACATCGAAGTCCCCAACTCTTGGCGTCGAATCAATGAAATGGTGGGCTCAATCAACAGCGATGATGGACTAATAAGTTAATGCGTGAAATAATGCCACATCATAAGGATCAAAGTAAAATAATTGAGTAATCACTCATCCACAATTATAGAAGACCATAACAAAAAGGGATGAGATGACAATTTAGTGACAGGGGGCAAAGGCCGCTAGGACGTCAAATGCAGGCTACTTTAGTTAAAAAAAAAAAGAACTTCTGACATTTGATTGTTATAATTTAATGGTTTGGTTAGAATTGCAAAATTGAGTAAATTTTTGGATTTTTTTGTAATTTCTCCTAAAAATAATATTACTAATTATATTTATTTTGTTATCTCTCGCACACACACACACATATAGCTTTATATGATTAAGAGTCAATAAGTGCCATTGTTACTATCAAATATCGGATATAGAGTTGTATAGTCTATTATTAATAACTTCTGATTCAAATTTTGCTAATAAAGTTAAATTCAGGGCTGCTATTTGTTTACAGTCAAAACTGCACTCGTAGCTTACATTAAACAAATCATTTTCGAGGCCGACTCTTGTGGAAATTTTGGAAGACAGCATGAGGTCTAACAGATTGTTTTCTTCTTGGTTAATCTCCATTTTCTTCCTTTCTTTCTTCTTTTACTTGTCAAACTTCAGATTCATTCGAGGTGCTGTGAATAGGTTTGATTGGATGCAGAAGTCGGAGCTAGACATAGATTTAAATGACAATTTTTAAGACGCATAATTTAATTTCATACCTTTTAAAATTATAGAAATATTGAATATCTCTTTATACTTGATGTCGAGGAGCCTAAAGAACATGAAATAACATCATATGCGATCCAAGTCATACCCATATCAACTTGTATTTTCAATAAATACGACAAAAGAAGAATGATATAAATAAAAAAATAAAATAGTTTTTCATTTTTATTTTCATTAGTTTTTATGTGTATTTTTTATTTTTATACTCTTTTTTCAGTTTTTATGATATATTTGTTGTTTTTTATTATTTTTTATATTTTCATATTTAAGAAAATAAAAACAGAAGAAAAAATAAACTGAAGCTGGAAACGAATTTGTTTTATATCAATTTTATTTTTTATTTTAATTTCTTATTTTTCTAAACATAAAAAATAAAAAAGGACAAAATAAAAAAAGACAATACATTAATACAATACAAGAACTAAAAAAATATATAAAATTTACAACTAAAATTCACATTCAACAACAATACCAAATAACCTACAAATATAACCGTGTTGTGCATTAAATAAAACCCTTAAGCCCCGAATAGTGAGCTGTGTCCCTTCGTTTAAATGATATTTTCTTACTTACGTTGTAATTTTTGGACATACAATTTTCTAACTATTAAAAATATTACTGATTATTAATGT
>JAOXYD010224108.1:0-18680 GCA_028565735.1 Pinacopodium congolense
GCTATCTCATAACTATCCACTCTTTATAAATTTAACAATCTAGCCTAATGATTATATGGAATATAATAAATAAAAATAAAGAAAATATAAAAATTAAAAGTTAATGCAAATAAATGATCAAGAATAAATCATTCTATAAAGTGGCTAGATTTAGGTTAAAATTTCCCTATGACTTTACTACATTTAATTCCAAGCTTCAGATTAATGAACTCTTCTATTTTTTTGGGCCACTAAGGGCTCCTAGCTTAGATTATATTCTCTTTCTAGACTTATAACCACTATCTGTAGGTTAATAGATGAAAATATCTTTCATATCTAACAAAACTAAGAATGTTTTTGTTCATTTTTTGAAACGCTTTGATAGGCTTTACCCTAACCTAGTAAAATATTATGATTTTTTGAACCAAGGGTTGGTTCCACCGTTGTTTTGATGATAACAAAGTACTTCTACTAATTTATTTGTAGAGTTTGTTGTGTTTGCTAAGACAAGAATGATGAAAACAAGTCTTCGAGCATATGGTGAAGACTTGGAATGCCTATATTTTAAGCCTTGATGATAAGTGACATGTTTGGAATTCATGAGGTATGCCAAAAAGGTATGAAGACCAAGTTGTCAAGATGAGAAGCATTGAAGTTGATATTAAAGATTAAAGTTAGAAAATCAAGTTCCAGAATGGATAGGTTGTTATGAGTAAGTCTTTGTAAGTCTTTTCTTTGGTCTTACCATAATGTTGAAAGGAATCAATTATGCACTTATACTCATGTTTATTATGTGCATATAGGATGCATATTGAAGAGGTTTTATTTATGCTTAATTTGTGTGAAACCTATTGATGGATGAATAAAGACATGTTTAGTATTACATGAGCATAAGGGTTAAATGGTAGAATAAATTGGTATGATTAATGATTTGGTAAAGTGATTATGTTATTGTGACTTATATGATTAGGTTTTGGTTTGTATAAATTGAATTGGAGTTGAATGGATTCAAGTTAAATTAGTTAGGCATTCGATGATTAGATTAAAGTTTTAAGCTAATATGGTAAGTTCAATGAATTTTTTTGGGTTAAATTATCTTAATTATGTTAAAAAGCATCTTGCAATGATTGGAACGTGTTAAAATATATTTAATTGGGTCGATAAGTGAATGGAATTTGTTTTGGATTAATTGGACCATGTTTGGGCCGAGGCATCAATTCCCAACTAGATAAGATCAGTTAACTAAAAAGGGAGCTAAATTAACATAATCAAGAGATAGGTTGATCGAATGAGGGGATTGGTTGACAAA
Organism: Pinacopodium congolense; assembly: GCA_028565735.1. Taxonomy (NCBI): domain Eukaryota; kingdom Viridiplantae; phylum Streptophyta; class Magnoliopsida; order Malpighiales; family Erythroxylaceae; genus Pinacopodium; species Pinacopodium congolense. The sequence goes on from JAOXYD010224108.1 coordinate 1,289, forward strand.
ATAAAGAGATAGGTCAATCGAATAGGGAGATAATCTGATCAAATAAAGATTGGTCAATTGAATGGAGAGATATATCGACCAAACTCAATAAAAATGCAGTGAATGTTGGGCAATAACTAGTTTTGCAATGGTAAAAATAATAAATGTTATATGAACATTGGTTAATTGGTTGAGATTTTTAGTTATAAATATGTATTGTATGTTATGTTTGTAAAGAAAAACATAGTAAAGTATCCTTTTTATTGAGATTGAACATTCTTGAACTTGTTTGCATATGTTTATGTGAGTTGGGTATCCTTGTGAGTATTCTTATGAGTTTGTGTGTTGCATTTCGTTCAAGTCTTGTGTGAGCCCTTATACACTTTAGTGAGTTAAGAGTGACAAATTATATAAAGCATGATTATTATAAGGGTAGAAATTGTGAGAAAATTTTTGTAAGGGTTATTCTTAAGCCTTAAAAAAGAAGATTTTTTTGAGGCCATCCATTAGCCTTATAAAAGGGAGTGATAGGTTATTCCGTAGCCTTGAAAGGAAGAGTGCAAGATTATCCTTAAGCCTTGAAAAACGATTGTAATTCTAACATTGTATTCTTTTGTTGCAATAGTGCAAAATCTCAACCAGTTGTGTTAGGAACTAGACGAAGCGGCAAGTGGACCACTCTAAGCTAGTATAAATTGTTTGTGTTTGTCTTCCTCTCCTCTTCTACTTTGTATGCATTTATTTAATAATGTCTAATTTATTATTATTATTATTAATTCGATAAGTTAGTATTGTTTATTAGCTTCCTTCCTCCTCTTAGGTTCCATATAAGCCTAACTGTTGGTATCATAGCGTAGGTATCACATTGATATAATTCTAACGAATTAGCGAGCAAAGACAGCTAGCACTTTGTGGTGGAGATATTTATGTACCCTTGTATTTAGTAAGGAGAACTTCTTGGTTTGGAAAAAAGTAAACAAAAATGTTTACAAGAGGTAACAGTGGTGAGTTTTGGATTGTAATTGTAGAAGGTCCCCAAATTTCAACAATTTTAATAAATGGAAAATTATTTCTTAAGGATGATGAAGAAATGGATGAAAGCATAAAAAATTAGTGTTTTTAAATATTCAAGCCTTAAATGTTTTATGTTGTGCATTATATAAGAATATTCTTAATAAAGTTTCAATATGTACCTGCATTAATGCCATATGGTGTAGATTAGAATATTTGTACAAAGGTATAAATTAGGAGGAGGTGCTTGGATCTATTAAAAAATAAATAAGGATGTTCCTAAAGAAGAACTCAACAAAGGCTTGGTGGAGCAAGAAGAGGTTCACACTAATGCTAATACTTTTAATGATATAGCTAGTTGTTATAAAACTCATGAATTGATGATGATCAATCTATTTGTTCAATTTCCCATAACAATGAAATTGAATGTGAAATGCAAAATTTGGTAGAAGAAAATAGCTCTTTAAAGAAAGAATTGAAATTAAAATGAGACATTCATTATTATAGTTTTGTAAAAGAACACACATATCTTAAAATGGAGATAGATTCCATTAAGGACTCAGTTGCTAAATTCACTAAAGTGAATGAGAAATTAAAAAACATGTTAAGTGGTCAAAAGGATGTAAATGATGGACATGGTTTATGTTATGTTAATGATAAGGGACCTTCCCCTATCATGACTAAATTAGTTAAAAGAAAGAACTTATAAGAAGAAGAAACTAGGCCATCCATTAAAAATGTTTCTATGCCTTTATCATCTAGCTTTCACTATAGAAAGAATCATCATGCATGTTTTAATGCATCAAGACCATCATATAGAAAGAATATGCATATGCCTAAAAAGAGATATAAATTTTTTGTTAATGTACATCATCAAAATAATGCATATAGTCCTTTTACTTCATATGCCCTTACGCTTGTACGAATGTTTCTTGAAATGTCTATCATGCTCATCATATGCCATTAAATATGTCTCATGTATATTATAAGCAACAATTTCATCGAAGAAGAATGTATAGACCTAGAAATGCGTATAGAAATAACATGAGACATTATTATCATTCACCTAGAAGCTTTAATGAATCTAGACCAAGGTATGTTCATAGGTCACATACACCTTTAGTTTGTCATCATTATGGACATTTTGGGCATATGCATCAAGTTTATTATGATCGCTTAAGAAACATAAATGCTTTGCCTAATAGAGGAAATAGGTATGAAACTAACCTTTAAGGACCCCAAAATGATATGAGTAACAAGGACCCATTAAACTGATTTTGTATGTTCTAAAGGGCATGTCCAAGAGCATAAAAAAAAATAAAAATCAGCAACATACATTATTGAATCAAGGAAAAGAATTGGTGCTAAACATTGAAGGGAGGTATACCTTGAACATAAAGTGTGAGCTTCTTTATTCTAAATGTAACTTGACATTTTAAATTCATGCTTGTTTTATTATCTATTGAATAATTGCTTGTATGAAAATAAAATTTGTTTATGATTTGTTTTGTTTTATTTGTACTATGTACGGTGGGTGTTTATCTACATATACGTTTGGTCGACCGAACGATCAATATCGATCAACCAAAAGACGGTCTACTAATACAGCAAGTTTAGTCGACTAATACCTTGGTAAGTTGTGTTCTAATTTTCCTAATTGTGTTGTTGTTTTTTTTTATTTTTCTCTTGTTGTTGTGGCTTCCCCAAGTCTGAAACCTTTTACTTCCTCTCTTTCTCAAATTAGTGAGTGTCTCTCCCATGATTCATCCTTTTCTCTTTTTGATTTTGTATCTACTTTTTAGATATTAAAAGTTTTAAGTTACTCTTAGGTTGCTTTATATATATTTTTTTTGGTATATTATTGTTCATATTTGATGATAGATGTTTTTGAATCACTTAATTGAATATTTTCAAGTCTTGACATATTTTTACATTAGAAATCATGAATATGATTTTGAAGTTTCTTGGCTTCATTAAACACGTTGGTTGAAGAGCGTTTTTAATGACCTTCCTACATGATTAGATATCGCATGTTTAGGTTCATTAAAACATATAACACGGTAAATGTTTTAATATGATTACTCATGTAAAAGCATGCTTTAAGCATATTTTCAATAATCACAATTTTTGGAAATTTTAATTCCTCACATTTAAAATTTATATATCTTTTAAAGAATTACTTTCATTAAGGGTGAGCTTATGAGTTTTATAAACAATGGAGGATTACTTTCTTTTACAAAATTTTTTACTAAAAATTTTGATGATTGCATCCATGTATTAGAAGTTTTATAATGCATTAAAATCCTTGAATCTAGAAATCATTCAAAGAGATATGTAAATTTTTATAATGCATTAAAATCCATGTATTAGAAGTTTTATGACATGACATCTAGAACATGAAAGAGAATGATGTGTTTTAAATTCATCATGAAAGAGAAGCTTTTAGATGATACTTTTGATGTTGATCTGCTTGTAGATTGTTTATTCCATTTGTATGATTGCCCTTCGATTTGAAAGATATTGCATGAATTTAGGGATGTTATAGGTATTTGACTAATAAGTATGGACTTAATGTCATTTGAATCTCTTCATCCATTTGATGCATTGTTATGAAATATTGAATCATTAAAAATTAAGATTGCATGAATTTAGAGGGAGTCTTAAATAATAATATTTTGAACTTTGCAACTATTGTGGGATTTTGATTAACTTAAGGGAGTTAGTCAAATTTTATAGTCTGTCAAATTTTAGAATTTTGATAAAAGTTTACATTTTTTAAATAGTATTAGATTTGAATTAAGTTTAAAGCAACTTAATTGGTATCTTAAAATTTTTTGTATCCTGTGTACGGAGTTAAGTCTATTTTTTATTTCAGTTATGTATAGTGGGGGAGTATCCCTCTTTTCTATGATAAAAATATTTTTTTTTAGGTTATATGCTTGTGTTGAGCAATGTTAACAATTAGTATTAGAATACTTGCTTTGCTTTAATTAATTGGCATCAATTATTGGTTTGCAATATTTTGTTTACACTTGGTATGAACAAGTTAGTTTTTTCAACAATTGGTAGTTGATGGTTTATTAATAAGTGGTGTCTTGTCTTGAAATTTCAATTCCATTGTTAGTGATTTCAATATTTGTTATCAAGTTTGTCTTCTTTCTAACATTAGGTATCATATTTTTAACAATTGGTATAGACATGCCTCATTTCCCAACATGTTTTTAAACAAGTATGTGATCTTTGATTACTTAATCCACTTTTAACAATAATTGGTATAATTCTTGATGGCAATGTGTTTAACATCTTTTGAAATGAGATTTTGGAAGGTCTTGTACCTCCTTTTTGTCTTTGTGACTTTGTTATTTTGAGTTTATCATGGTTTGTTATATTAAAGGAGAGTGTTATTGGAAGATAACTTTTTCCATGATGTTACTTGAAAGCTAAGTTATGAACTGTTTTGACAATAAACTTGAGATATATGTTTTACTATAAATAGAGAAGATATACGTGTCCCATTTGTATGATTTATGGTATCAAAGGGTTATGATTTTCAATTGTGACTCTTTTTATATTAGCATTTAAGCTTAGCATCTTTTTGTAATTATTTGTGTACTTTTTTATTATTACAAAAAGGTGGAGGATGATACATGTGATATTAGAATGTTTGTGTATGATATTTGCATTTATGGATTGGTGTTTTCATATATGGTTATTATATACATCTAATATCACATGGATTTGTCATCATAAAAAAGGGTGACACTGATGAACTAATGGTTGATTCCACCTTCCTTTTTTTATGATGGAAAAGTTTTTATACTAATGTATTCATAGAGTTTGTCGTATTTGTTAAGATAGGGTTAATGAGAGTATATGGTGAAGACTTGGACTAGATAAATGTTCAGCCTTGATGATTAGCATCGTGTATGGAATATGTAATCATGTTAGAGAGGTATGAAGACTAAGTTATCAAGACAAGAAGCATTGAAGTTAATCTTGAATATTGAAGATAGAAGATCAAGTTCAAAAATAGATAGATTTTTGTAAATCTTTATAAATCTTCTCTTTGGTGTTACCATAGTTTAAAAGGGCTCAATCATGCATTTGCATCCATATTTAGTATGTGCATATAGGATGTATAATCAAGATGTGTTATTTGTATTTGATGTGTTTGAAACCTTTTGATGCTTAGTATGGCATGAGTATAAGTTTTAAATAAGTGCATAAATTGGTATGATTAATGATTGGATAAAATGGTTATGTGCTTGTGACTTTATGATTAATTCTAGGGTTATACAAATTAAATTGGAGTTGTATAGGTTCAAGTTGAATTTTTTATGTGGAAGATGATTTGATGAAAGTGTTAAGAAAATATGGTAAGTTGAATGAATTTTCTTGTGATAAATTGTGTTAAATGTGTCGAGAAATATTTGGCATTGATTGGGTTATGTTAAAATATGTTGAATTGGGTTAATAAGTGAATATAATAGGTTTTACAATAATTAGATTGATTTTGGGTCAAAGAAGGAGTTATGACCAAGTAAGATCAGTTGACAAAATTGTGAGATTGATTGGCCGAATAAGGAGATAAGTCAACATATAAGTTGATCGAATATAGATAGGATGACCAATTAGAGAGATAAGTCAATCAAACTTAGTCAAAATGCAATGAATGTTGGGCAACAACTAGTTTTTCAATGGTAAAATAATAAATTTTATATGAACATTAGTTAACGAGAATATTGAGATTTTTAGGTGTAAATATGTGTTATGTGTTATTGGTTTTAAATGAAAATCGTAGTGAAGTATCCTTATATTTAGATTAAGCACTCTTGATCTTGTTTTTGTATGTTTATGTGAGTTAGGTACAGTTGTAAGTATTCTTATGAGTTTGTATGTTGCATTTCATTCAAGTGTTGTGTAAGCCCTTATACACCTTTGTGAGTTAAGAGTGAAAAATTATGTAATGGTTTCAGCCTTTATACACCTTGGTGAGTCAAGAGTGACCAATTATGCAAAGTGTGATTGTGAGAAGGGTAGACATTGCGAATAAATTTTTGTAAGGCTTATTCTTGATTCCTGAAAATGAAGAGCACTGTGAGGTAATCCTTTAGCTTTAATGAAGGGAGTGATAGGTAATTCCTTATCCTTGAAAGGAAGAGTGAAAGGTTATCCTTGAACCTTGAAAAAGGATTTTAATCCTAGCTTTGTATTCTTTTGCTATAATAGTTCAAAATCTCAATAAATGATGTTGAGAACTAAATGTAGGGGCAAGTGGACCACTCTAAACTAGTTTAAATTGCTTATGTTTCTCTTCCTCTCCTATTTGACTTTTTATGCATCCATTTTATGATGTTTAATTTATTGTTATTATTTAATTTGATAAATTAGTGTTGTTGATTAGCTTCCGTATTTAAGTTAATTGGTACAAAATTAGATTGAATAATTTAGAAGAAAAATTTAATACCTAATTCCCCTCATATTTGGTGCCATATAGGCCTACCAATTTTCTTTTAAATAGCCTATGCCTAACCCTCATTATCCATGTTATGATCTAACACACACCTCATCTCTCAAGGCTTCATTCATGAATCAAATATTGAATCTTCCACTTTCACTCCATCATTTCAATTAATATCAAAACCTGACTAAATCACAAGAAAACTAAAAATTCATTAAACTAAGGATAAGTAAAAATGTATTACAACCTAAATTCCTTCAATCTTAATCTATATAAAAATTTAGTTCATAATTAGTATAAGAAATTTAGTATAAAACCTATAAATAAAAATATATAAAGAATTTATTATCCTTGATTCTTGAATCTCTAGATAATTCTTGTTGAAATCTAGCCCTATCTTTAAAGAATGATGAACGCTTGATCATAACATGTGTAAAGTAGTTTCAAAATAACTTCTTGATGCTCTTTGTATAAACTTGAGTTTATCTTGCTACAAATCTCACCAATTTATCTTCTTTTTCAATTAGTATATAATTTATGGAAAATATTTTTCAATTGTTACCTAGCACTAAACATTTTTAAGATGTTATGTGGTTAATTATGATTATTGATGACCAAAACATGTCAAATTTCTTAATATCTTAAAAAATGGATACCTTATGATCTTGATAATGTTCTATGTATATAATGCGTATTCTTAAGTAATGTGTTACTTTTTAAAGTCATTTTTCTCATATTGTTTAAGTTAAACTCACAAAAGTGCAAAAAAGAAAAAGGAAAAAATATGAAAATATGAAAATAAATGTGTGTTAATAAGGACCCAAGTTTTATTCAATCCGCTGGCTTCAAAGCAATTGTTTAAAGTTAAATTATGGTATTAGTAGCCAGTTTATGCAAGGTGAATATATTCAGTAATCGAGGATGCTCATAATAAAATGTTTATCTTCATGTAAAAAGGTTAAACAACTTCTTAACCAAGCCTTTAAAAGCTCACATATATGTTTATGCTTTGTTCTTAATAAATAAAACAAATGCATTTTATTTATATCCATTTTGTACATGCAATTGAATTTTATGATTTACGTTTAAGATTAAAGAAGAATAAGGTTATTATAATTCATCTGGGATTTTATATGACTAATGGATTATATAATATCTCAATGTGTCATCGTGATTGAATTATTAAGGAAATCTTTTCAATGATATGTTTCATGATTTTGAATCATTTTCCTATGGTTATGTCTTATTTTGAGATTGTTGATGGGTTTATTTGCTTAAGGACAAACAAATGATTATGTTTTGGGTAGTTTTTAGTGGTTCAAGTAGATGTATTCTTTAATATTATTTTATGTTAATTTAGCCCTCTTTTGATGTTTAGATGTTCAATTTCAGTTCGGAATTGTTTAATTTGTAGGTTAAACTAAAAAATGGAAGGATTGTCTAAAAATATTCATAGACAAGGCATTTTTTAGAAGTGGAAAGATGATTTTCTATAAAAACTTATTTTAGGTCTGCCTAAGTATTTAACTAAGCTCAAGTAAATCAATTTTTAATAGGCAAATTGAAATCAATTCAATATCATCTTTTGTAGAAAGTATGTCAGTCAACAAGAAAATGAGTCCAAATGTCGATCCCTTAAGTAAAATACTATAAGTAGTAGGTCCCTCATATTATAATTATCTAAATTTTTATTGAGGAAAATTAAAACAACTAAATGAATCTAAAAACTTCCAATCATTTTAAAGGAATTCAAAGATGCTTTAAAGATTACCAAATTGAATAATTACCCAAGGTTTATGCTTTTAATGATTCAATTGAGTTATGAAAGAGTTATAATTACTAAGCTAGGGTATCTTTATGAAATCAAGACAATGTTATAGTTAAGACACTGCTTTATCTCTATGAATCTTAATTTGAAATTTAGTCATGCATCAAATCTAGGCAATAAGCTTAAAGTTCAAGAATTTTAATAAAAATCTCTTAGTTTTAGATTAACACCCTCATGGTTAACTAAAATTTTGTTATACAACATTGATTATTTATCTTTCCAAAAACTAAGGTAGATTTCTCATATCCTTAATTATCTAGTAATTTTATCTTAAGTGGCCTATTTTAAAACAAGAATTAAGCATTCAAATAAACAAAGATCATCTCCCAAAATGCACACGAAACTTAATTAAAGAAATTGCTATCCTTACCTTTGCTAAAATTCAAATTGAAATCACATTTGAATCAAGAGAACAAAAATAATTAAATTTAAGCGAGATTTTCATGAATTATGACAACAAAAATAGTAAGATACAAATGATTAAAGATTTTATAATACACTGATTTAAGCTCCAATAGGTATAATAACGTTAAATCATGTGTACAAACTCCTCGATTTCCTAAAACAACTGAAAAATCCCCCAATACAACAATTAAAAATGAAAATAAAAGAAGAAAATTTAAAATAAGGAAAGAAGAACTAAAATATAGCGAAAAAATTATTTATGACCACTATTCTCACTCTTTTTTAGCACAAAAACGTCTTGCATAGCCTTTTATAAGCCCTATAGCATTTAGGAAGGGGATGAATTAAGTATTTCAAATTTTTTTACTAAATTAAATAAATTAAGCAACGTAGGCCAATTTTAACTATATAAATCACTAAATCAAAATTCAATATATAATGATATATTACACTTATTCAAATTCAATCAATAGTAAACAAACACAATTGCATAAGTGTAAAGAGTATAAAGAAAGAGAGTAACACTAAGATTTATAGAGTTTCTCCCATCCCAAAGATACACTACATACTCTCTCCAACTACTTGTTAGAAATTTCACTAAAAATAATTTTACTTAGGGTGAAAAATAACCCTTACATCAACTCTTATAATAAACTTGTTAGTAAGGGTTAAGAGTAATATTTGCAACAATCTTATTCACAAGGTTCAAAAGGAATGCACAAAATTTTGTTGTTTAAGGGCCCAGAGGAACCCTATTTAAAAAATATAAATGTTTATGAAATGCTTTTGCAGAATACAAATAAGAATTGAGCAATTGATTATTTAACTTACTTAGAGATTCTATACAGAAAGGGCTTAGTAAAATGTATATATAGGTAAAATTGTGTGCAATGAGACATGAAAACACAGATTGGGGAGGGTTTTTTTAACCTATTTTAGTAAGAATTGAGCAATTTATTATTTAACTGTCTTATAGATTCTATAGAGAAAGGGTTGAGTAAAATGAACATACAGGGAAAGTCATGTGCAATGAGACATGCAACCATAACTTAAGAAGGGCTTTTTTTTTATACCTATTTTACATTTATTTTCTACTCCATTAAAGTAGTTTCGAGTTCGAGACCTAGGCAACCCATTATAACTATCTATTAAAATAGTATGAAATCCTATATGATATGTCTAAAAATTTGAATTCTTCTTTTTTAGCTTATAGAATCTATTTCTTAGTTCAATATCCCTCTTACTAACTAGAATCAAAGAATTAATAGATATGTTTTGTCCAAAATGGGAATGCGCTAGGGTTATGACCTCTTAATCTATAATCTAATAATTAAGTAGATTCCATGATTATAAGTTCATTCCATACTAGACTAAACATATCCACCCAGTTTATCAACTTTGTTTAAAAAGATATTAAAAAAAGACCTTATTAAAAACAGCAAATTCGCAATTGCACAGATCAAACAAGTTCAAATTGACATAATAGAAAACCTATTAGCCCGAAGGCACTGTGGAGTACAATTAACATCTAGATTTGAAATCACTACTTATATACTTGGCATTAGCCATAATTTACAAGAACATTATGTAATCTTAATAAGAGGGGGAAGGGTTAACTATTTACTAGGTGTGAGATATCACAATTGTTCGAGGAACCGTAGATGTTGTTGGAGTGAAGGATCCTCTACAAGGGAGTTCTACCCAGGCCTCAATTCAAACTTATATATCTATCAAAAAAATACTTGATCAAAATCAAAGAAAAATAAGAGTTCAAGTACAATTAATAGAATGCTTACGCATTATGCCTTCCCTAATGCTCATTTACAATTCCAATTCACATTCAATAATCAATGCAATTTAAATCTTCTTTATCTCAAGTGAAGAGCAACCTCACCTCTCAACTTCGTTTTCAATGCAAAGAGCATCCTATAACTCAATCAATAATTAACAAGAACAAATTCCCCAAAGTATGTAATATAACCACTCCTATAATGATGTATCAATGAAGCACACTTCATAAAAACATTTTTGAAACTATTAGAGGCCATTAAATAAAATGAAAAGTCTCCTAACTTGTTAGGAGATCATAAAGAAGTTAATTGATGCAATAAAAATGACCTTAAGGCTTCGAAAAATCAGATTTAACATACAAGCATGAAATTTATCAAAATATACAACACCTAATTTCTAGATAAAAAATTCAACATTTCTAAACTATCAAATGATATAGAATCAACACAATAAACCTCCTGGAACCTTAATCAACCTCTTAACAATATATTGCAACAATAAAAATGAAGTTAAAGCTTAAAACAGAAGAACTATATAAAGAATAACTCAGGAAAGTGTAAGAGCTATCAAACAATAATAATGTTTTAGCCTTATAGACAATCAATTCTAGTCTTTTAAATTCTTCAAAACATATTAAATAAATTTTTAGAATATAAAAAACACAGTAGTAAAAAATTAAAATGATTCAAGAGCGTAAAAATTGGATTCAAATAGACAAATATAAGTAAGAATGTTGAAACATACAAAACTGAATATATTTGATTATGTTATCCTGTAAACTTGAAAATTTAATTTATAAGCATAATTGAATGATAAATACTAATTTAAAAAAATTCTTAGGACCTCAAAGAATCAATAAAAAATAAATTTAAGGCTTAGTAAAAGGTATAGAATTTATAAACAAAATGTTAAATGCAAGGTATTGATAAGATTGAAATTTATTAAATTTTGATATGCTTTTTAATGTCATTTCAATCTTATTTTATTGTTTAAATATTTAATTTATATTATTTTTTGTTTAATGACAGATTTATTGCGATAACACAAATTTTAGGTCAAAGTATGAAGAATTTAAAGTAATTGGATAAATTAAAAATTGTATGATTTTTAAAACAAAAAAAACAAAAAAATTAAATAAGTGAAGCTCATCAAAATGATGAGCTTAACAAGAGACAAAAAGGCAGCAGCATTCTGACATTTGGGAGACAAGCTGAGTGGGTAATTTTGCTATTATTCGGACAAAACCCTAGGCGGCTAGGGAAGTGGAGACTGGGGGCGTTTGGCTGCTTCAGCAGCTAGACTAGGAGAGTTGCAGCTGAGAACGGGCGTTGGCTGTGTTTGGAGCCTCACCTGCGTGCTCCAGGATCGTACCAAGGCTACTCCACCAGACGCTAGGACCGCACCAAGGACGCACGCACCAGACCAATTGCTTGTGTCTTGCACCACTTGCACCAGTACCTGCACCACTTGCACCAAGGCTCTACCAGAAACGACGCACCACGCACCTACACTTGTAGGCAGACCAAGGAGACACTAATCGCACAAACTTCTGCATTTTGAGTTGAATTTCATTTAACTACTGTTTATTATAGCTTTTGTTTGCAAAAATCTCATGTTTTGATTATTTTGGTTATTTTCCGATTCTTATCTGAATTTTTAGTTACTTTTATTTTTATTTTTATGTTATTTGCTTTCTTTTTTTGTCATGGAAGAATATCATTTTAGTGTTAAATTTATTTTTTAGTCCTTTTTATTTTATAACATTTGTTTGCTTATGTTATTAATTTTATCTTTAATAAATTTGAATTAAATTTCTTTTGGTATTTTTATTTTAGTTATGCTTTATGTCTTAATTTATTTATTTTCTGTTTTTTTATTTTTAATTATTATAATTTTTGCTAGAAAGTTAGTTTAAATTTTGATTAATTGAGTTTAAGTTAATTAAATAATAGTTTAAGTTATATGTGTTTGCATTAATTAAAATGTCAATTTGTGTTTTCCTTTATTGTTCTTAATTTTTCAGCTTTTATTTTCTTTTAATTAATTATATTTAGTATTAATTTAATTTTTATTTTTTTTAATTTAATTATGTTTAGCTAGTTTAATTTTGGTTTTGAGGATATTAATGGGATTTTAGCTTAATAATTGTGGGAATTGATTAAGTATTGTGATTTAGATAGAGGTTGAATTGGAATTCTACATAAATGACATGAATTAAAGATTAACTCTTAAGATTAACCAGTCATAAGTAATAAGTGGAAGTATTTAAATCCAAGTATCATTCCCGAGAGGAGACTTGCTAAATTGCAAGTATTAGGGCAAATTTGATCACAATTATCTAGAAAATCATTATCGAATGCAAACATAAACAAAAATTACCAAATAAACTTAAAAGCTCCAAGTTATGCAGAGTAACTTAGTTAGATAAAAAGAGTTGTCTTGATGGGTAAAATTGGTTAGGAAATGTTCTTCAATGACCCAAATGAGTTAAAAGATGGATTATAAGACTTATTTTAGGATCACTTCGTACAATCTAAGCAATGCTATGGTAAAGACAAGGCTTACTCCCTAAATACTTAAGTTAGAGTCTGGTTATATCCCAATCTTAGGAGTTGATTTTTAATCTTGATGTTTTATTATCTTCCATATTGGTGAAGTGAGGAGCATGAAAAATTCTTTGATTGATTTTTGATACAATTTTTTTCTTATTTTGTTTTTGGGTGATCTGCATATGACTACAGGCATCTTTTATGTTTGAAATTAACTGTCAAATATGGTCACTTGTAAATTATTATGTGAATTTTAAATATAGTATGTTTTTAATGATTAAAAGTGTATGTGTGTTTAAAATAAATGGGAAAAAAACTAAGTTTTCTGGCTTCGTAGTGATGAAAAGGTTAAAGTTTATGAGTAGAGTTAGTAGCTATTTGTGATTGTGCTCTAGCCAAGTAACTAGAGGTGTTCACAACAAAATGTTCACTTTCATGTCACAACACTATGTGACGTTGCAAGCAAGTAAAAAAAGGGTAACCAAGTTGAGTAACTGAGAGACATTCATAACAAAATAATTTGTGAAACCCTAAAGTTGCTCTACAATTTGTAAATTGAGTTATACTTTGCATTAGTAGTAATTCCCTTGAATAACTTTGCATGATAATCCTTTTATAACTCCATAGATGCTTAATGTTATACATAGAAAGTCACGCTTTCACTAATTGTGTGAATGCATGCATTTCTAACCTTTATTTTTCACGAAAATGGTTGTGCTTTATTAATTGAATCAAGAATATTTTTTGAATTTTGTTTGTGTTCATTTACTTATCAACTCTTGAATGGTTTTGTTTAGGTGGAGATTTAAGTTGTTGGCTAAGGACAAGCAATAGTTTAAGTGTGGGAGTATTTGATAGCTCTTAAAATATACATATTTTAGGCATGATTTAGTGCTAGTTTGAACTAGTTTTAAGGGTAAATCCATGTGAATTATGTTTTTATTTAGTTTAAACCTTTAGATGTGATGTTGCTTAGTTATTTCTATGTTTGCATTTGTTTTATGGGAACTAGAAGAGGTGTGGAATTACTTTAGAGACCTAAAGCATCGTGTTATGAATTTTCAAACCAAGTTCCAAGGTTATTTGATAAACCATGGGAGTTCATGAAGCATAGAATAATATAAGCTCAATAAACACTAGATTTAGTATAGCTAATTTTAAGGCAGAATTAGGTGTATGTATGTAGCTTCAATTGTTATTAAATTTTATAGGATGAAATAACAACATTTATAGAATCTCCACACCAAATTTCATGGCAATTTAATGAAGAGTTGATAAGATATCATGAAAATACCAAGTGATGAAGGATGTTGTCATCATCAGAAACATCATAACGTCTATGATGATGCTCATGATTTTGGGCCATTGTGAATCATAGCCAGCATCAGTACACCTTCCACATCTGTAAATGACTTAATTTTTGGTTTTTGGGAATTTTTATTTTTAAAAAATTCCTATTTAGTCTTCAAAGTTCGTACAACACCGTTGGTTTTCTTAAACAATAAAGGTAAACAAGAGTAAAAGTTTTTAGACTACAAAACACTTTATTTTATTGAGCATCAAACCATGCTTTTATACAGCAAAGGAAAAATAAAAATCCAGAAAAATATGCTACGAATTATTTCAAATAAAATCTTAAAATCATAATCATAATAAATACTTTGACTAAATCTTTTCAAAATGAAAAACTAATTTATGAAATATGTTAACAACTCCACCAATCATGCTATTCAACACTCCTCTTTGATTTTGAAGCTACAAACTCCTGCTTGCCTTAGGAGTTGTAGAGCTTTAATGTCAAAATAATTAATCCTCTCGATATTGCATAGTTGCTGCTTTTGCTTTATTTTGTGACCTACAAATCTTCTCCATACGCCCAGTTTGTCCACATCTTATCCATTTGATATCAGGTCTCCACCAAACTTTTCTTTGTGGGTGATTTGTTTTTTTTACAATATAGGCATGGTGGATATGAATCATCATTATTTTTGTTGTTGTTATTTTCGATCTTGTTGAAATTCTTGTGTTTGTCTCCTCCTGATTTTTTGCCTTTGCTAGTAGAGCACCGTTAATAGTTACTTCTTCTCTCGTCACCCTCCTTTATTGTTGTGCCTGTAGTGCATTTACTAATTATGCCAAAGACATGCTTGATAGATCCTTAGCTTCTTCCAATGTAGAAATTTTAGATTCATATTTTTTAAGTAAGGTTACAAGAACTTTTTGTACTATTCATTCCTTAGAAAAATCCTTACCTAATAATCTTGCCTTGTTTACTATATCGAGTAATTAGTTGGAGTATTCTTTAATGGTTTCTAAATCTTTCATCTTCAGCATTTTAAAATCACTGATGAAGTTGAGCACTTGCATGATCTTTGTTCTTTCATTTCCTTTGTATTCCTTCTTGAGGTAGTCCCAGATATCCTTTGCCGACTCTAGATTCATAATTCTTGTAAATGTGATGCTTGAAACAGTAGAAAATAAGCAAGAAATGGTTTTAGACTTCCTATTTTTCTTTCTTTGTGCATCTTGATTTGAATTACTATAGGATTTGTTGGAAACAGAGGCACTTCAAAGTTACACTTCAAAGTCTTCCTCCCCAACTTCCCAAACAGCAATAGCACTAAGATGAGCTTTCATTCGAACAACCCAAACTTGATAATTTTCACCATAAAAAATTTGTGATGCAACTTGAGACAATTATGTTTCAATGTCCATTGCTTAAAGATGGTTGTAATTCTTAGTTGTAAATAAAGTTTGCATTTTGGTTTCACTCATCTCACAAGTCCCTAAAGACCAAATGCTCTTATGCCTTTTTATTGGTTTTTCTGAATAACAAAGGTAAATAAGACTGTAGAAGAATTTATTTTATTGAGCATAAAACCACCCTCTTATACAGTATAGGAGAAAAAAAACCAGAAAAATATGTAAAAAAATATGCTACAAATTATTTAAAATAAAATCTTAAAATCAAAATCATAAAAATCTTTTGAAAATGAAAAACTAATTTATGCATTCTGTTAGTAGCTCCACAAATCATGCTATTCAGCGAACACATTTTAGGCCATTCTTGTAGAGTTGCATCTAAAATTGAAGGAGAGGAAGCATCCAAAAAGAACTTAAGGTTCAAGGAAGGATTTCACCATTCAACATTAAGATTTCAATGATTTAAGAAGACTTTCCAAAAGCTTTCTTATTCCTTTCATCTTTATGTTCATTTGTCTTAATGACATTATGTTTATAAGCTAAACTCGTTATAGGATTTAGGTTTTTATGAACTCTAAGATGTAGTATTCTTAATTATTCTTATTTTTCTTCTTGAGTTCCAAAATTTTCAATTATATTTGTTCATGGATTTCAATTACTTTGGATTCAATTGTTTTGTGAATGTAAACACAGATTTTGAAGCTTCAATTATGTTTATGACTATGAATGAATCATCTTGTATAGGAAGCTAGAGATAGTCCTACACAAGATGTATGGGTTTGATGTGAATTTATCCAAACTAATAAATTAAATAAAACTTATAATGCAATGCCAAAATAATAAATTAAATAAAACTGATAATGCATTCAATTCAATAGATTTTGATAGAGACAACTTTCACCTAGTTTAATTAAATTGAATAGATGTTACATGGCCTTAGAAAGAGTGTGATTTACGTTAAGGAATCTATGATAATGAATCTGTAATTTAAGTTAAAGTAAGATAAATGATGATTATTTAGACATCCTAGAGGGATTAATTATCTAAATGTTATATTCATCATTAATTGTTTATCCTTATAAGTTTGTATAGGCCTTTTATTTTAATTGTTTAATTCTTTTAAGCACCAAATTAATCAATCAACCTTTCACTTTTGAGTAGCTAGCTAGATTTAGATTGGAATTCATTAGCAATATCAATCCTTGTGATTCGACACCTAGATTTATCCTAACTATATTACATTGGATAGGTGCACTTGGCTTTTCATTATGGAATATCTATTTTTTAAAAGAGAAATAATCAAGACCACACTAAATAATATCACAACCCAAAAGTTCAATAAAGAAATCAAGGGTGGAGAACCTATCTTGGTGATATGATGAGAAAGAGGTGACCACATTTTTTAAGGTAAGTACACTCCCCTTATGTGACTGTTGACAGATCCACCCCTATAAATGAAACATGATTGAATGCCTAAAATGAGTATGAGAGATGTTTTTAGATATCTGGGAATACATTTTTGTTGCTTATTTTTGAGCTGACCAAATTTGCTTCCTATATGGCCTAACATTACACTTTTTTTTATGTGATGACCTCTTAAGATTTGATTTATGCATGTATTTAGCCTTATGAATATGCTTAGGATGAGTATGGGAACGTAAAGAC